>JASIRB010002325.1:0-112979 GCA_030323885.1 Branchipolynoe longqiensis
GGTTAGTTCATCTCCAGGGGTGATACCTGTGCGACCGGTGGTGGCTACGGCCCCGCTGGTTGATCACGGTGTTGCTCTGGCGCTGGACGGTATCACGGAGCGTCTCTGTGAGGCCAACCGTGTGGACGTTACGGCCAGGATTTCGGAGTCGGTCGGCGGCCTGGTCAAAGCCTTCATTGGAGGCTTTGATGCGGTCGTCGCGCAGACGCAAGAAGTTCTGACGCGTCAGGCTGAGGGAAGGCGTGGTGCTGACTTCGACAATGTTGTGGAAGACAAGAAGATTGTCGAACGGAAGTTGGCAGTGTCACGTGAGCAGAGAGCGCGGCAGGCTGCAGTCATTGACGATATCGACATGACTTTTTCCGCCGCGTTCCACTCGGACTTCCGGAGTTGGGATGGTTCATTGCGTACTTTGGATCTTTCCGGCTTTAGCGTCGAGGACAGGCTGCACGGCCTGCCGGCCAGCTTGGTGGCTGATGCTGCTGCGGCACATCGGGCGCTGCTGGCGCGGCTAGGGCGCCTGCTGACGCTGACGGTGACGTTCAGATGACAGGTGACGGGAAGGTGGACGGCGATTAGTCGTCGTTCTGTCCTGTCTGGGGATTTTGGACGTCACGTCGAAATTCAGATGACAGGTGACAGGGTGGTGGACGACGTGTAACTGTTAGTACAGTTGGGCGTCGCTCTCCTCTGTCCGAGGGATTCTGGATACCGTGGTTTCTCGGATGACAGGTGGCAGTTAGGTTAGCGGTGGTTGACTGCTCGCGCAGGTGATCGGCGCTAGCCCTGTCCGAGGGATTTCGGGTTCCACGTCGGGGGTAATTGAAAGACCAGCACCCCTGTGGCGGTTATTAATTTTTTTTTTATATATATAAAATATACACATTAATATATAAAATAATTTTTTTTCTGATAAATTCATCTCCCTTATGGAGGTGGATACCGCCTTGTATATATATATATGTATATTGTTACTAATATAATATTGTATATACCTTTTTAGTACTACGGTGCTATTTTTACATTGATAACCATGATGTATTTAGCATATCGTACTGCTCTATTCCAATATTATTTTTCTTTTGCAGTACGATTGTTCATGATATATGTTATGGTGAAGAGCTTAGCTTTCTCCCGATTGGAGGATCTAGCTTCTTGTGTTCTGCCTATTTTTCTGCAGTAGGGGTCGGAATAGTTTTTTTATATATATACTAAATAAATTATTTCTAAAAATATTCCTCAACTTTCACCCCGTTTTTGACTTCCTTGTTCCACACTATTAGGACATATGATATTCTAAATTAATTTAGTGGAACGAGGTGGTCAATGGTGTGGGAGTTGGTGGGTTGACACTGTCCATTTTACACTAAAAGATTTTCCTATGCAGTGTCGCCCTGGCTCTTATTTTATGCTGCATTCTTTATTTTAAAATTACTACTATGGTAAGCGCTTCCAGCAGAACATGATTGACAGCGTGTGCGTCGGCTCCTGTTATGACAGGGGAGGATGCACATGGGGTGTAATTTTCTTTGTAGGAGGCCGGGTTCTTGCTGGCGCCCATTGCTTCTTATAAAATGTATTGCATTCCTGAACGTTGTATCTGCGGAGACTTTCTCAATTGTTATAAGTAACACCGCCCTTCTACTTTCATGCACTCTGCACCGGAGCGGGTCACCGAGCGTGACGGGTCCTGGGTGCGGCGGCGTGACGTGTCCGCGGTGTAATACCGTCTGTGATCTACTGGCCAGGCGACGCGGGCACAAGGAGGACGGACTGAGGAAGCTCAAGGAGGAGCCGCTCCGCGTAGAAGGAGGAGCGCCCCGCTAACGGTTCTTCTGAGATGGGGGGCGGCGGGGGGCGGACTGAGTAGTTCCTTGCTTCCTTCTGTCGAGGGGGTTCCACTTGTGGGGTATGAATTCTCTCCCAGCAAAAAACATTCTATACAGCAAAAAGTTGGTTAAACCAAAGTCGGTTAATCCAAATTATCGGTTAATCCAAACAAGATTATCGGACCCCAGGCCACTTCCAGTATGCCTAAACCAAACTTTCAAGTGGTTATAAGGTCATCTGAGACCCCACCAACTTTTTTATATGATAAATGGTAGTATTTTGAAGGGACCCTAGAAATTTCTTTCGAGTAACCGATCGTTTGGTTTAACTGAGCTTGGTTTAATGGGGTTATACTGTATGTACATAAAAAACAATAATCAAAGTGTACACATACATTGTATATTACATGTGCAATACACTCTTACTCGAGGTCAAAGTCAAAGCCAAAGCTTGGTTTAACCAATGATCAGTGAATCCAAACAAATTTCTAGGGTCCCTTCAAGTCTGGTTTAATGAGGTTATACTGTATTAGGTTAATCCTCATAATCTGAGTAGTTTTCATGTGAAATAATTTGATTTAATGGGGCTAATTTTTTAGATAAGATATCTAATATAAAAGCATGATAAATTAATGTAGGTTTGCACACTGAACTATTAGACATATGGGTTTTGTTTATCCATTTTGTGGTGTACTACTATAGACTTTGAGTAAGAGTGTATTGCACTTGTAATATACAATGTATGTGGACACTTTGATTATTGTTTTTTATGTACATACAGTATAAGCCCGTTAAACCAAGCTTGGTTAAACCAAATGATCAGTTACTCCAAACACCGGGCGTGGTGGCCTAATCGGTAGAGCATGGGCCCCGCGTGTGGAAGGTCAGGAGTTTGGTTCCTGGTCAAGTGAAACCAATGACTTTAAAATTGGTACTTTTTGCTTCCTAGCCTGGCGCTCGGCATTAATAGGATAGGGCAAGGACTGGTTAGCTCAGTGTCAGGATAATGTGACTGAGTGGGACATCGAGTCATGGTGCCGGCGGCCTGATTTCCCAGTGGGGCAGCACTATAAAATCACCATGAGTGCACACTGTCACAAGTCAGTACTTGTCCTGATTTGACCTTAGATGTTGCTAGGACGTAAAACAACAACAAACAACAAAACAATAAGAACTATAGCACAAATACACCAAGCTGCAATAAATGCTTATTGAATGCCAGACAAGATGGCCGAATGAGTTAGAGCATCTGCCTCCCATGTTTGGTAGATCGTGGGGTCATGGTTTCAAACCCTGGTCGAGTCAAACCGATGACTTAAAAATTGATACTTGTCGCTTCCTAGCCAGGCACTCGGCATTATTAGGACAGGGCAAGGAGCAGTGGAATGAGGAAGACCAATCGTCTGCAATTGAAATTTCCCCTGCTTAAAGCTGCATAGTTCGATGAAAATATCAAATTTTCAAAACCAAAACAATTCACACAGAAAGGAATACCGAGGCAATTGAATAGAACCTGTTACTGCAGAAGCCTATGGGGTCAGAGTTTTGACAAGCTTGCTCAAATTAATTTTGGATGGTTCCACTTCAAATATCTCCAAAGTTAGCCATTTGAAATAAAAGTTACTTCTAGCTAAAGTAAGGTACATAATAACGATCAACCTAATGTATTTATCTCAGAAAATTTTAGAAACTCAAAACCATCGGACTATGCAACTTTAAACAACTAATGTACTAAAAAATATATTTAAAAATGCACCAATATTTAAGATATGTAGGATGAAATCGAGGTAAATGCTATGTTTTTACCCAAAGAATTGATGCTTTCATCGGACTATATAAAGTAGCTTCAACATGGCAGATCCACGATCCCCAAATGTATGGGAAAACACGCGTTACAGACATGATGTTGTCTATATTGTGACAAACTATGTGTGTAGACAATCCAACACAAGTCAGGACAGGTCTATAATACGTAACTATGTAAGTTTAACGCTGTCCTTTTCATTGTGTAAGCACTCTATTAGCATTTACCACATACATATATAATTATATGTATATAACTGTTACGCAAATTAAAATACGTAAGTCTCCTGCCCACCACCACAGCGCATGGATGAACCAATCAACTGAGCACAGTTGGCTCACTCACTCTCCAAGCAGACTATTGGTGCATATGGAATAGTCCTATACACTGCACTTCTGGTTGGAAAGTGAAGGTCTGGCCAGAGAGGCAGGCTCTCTATAATGAGGCGGATCACAGATCGTATATATAATATAAACATGGTGTACAAAATTAATGTGAAATCAATCGCTTATAATGGACTGACTATATTAGTGGGAATGGGAATAATAGGCATTATACTAATTTCTTTGTTTATTTATTATTATTCTCTGTGTAAGAAGCAACTTGTATTTGTATTTCTGTATGCATCTCCCGGATTTGAGTAAGTAGAGAGAGAAATCGCTATAGGCTCAGTATGGGATTATATATGCCCATATTTATATATAATTTATATATATATATATATATATATATATATATATATATATGAAGAGTTTAGGCGCAAAACCCTGCTAACACCAATCCAAAAATGCAGTTTAAGTAAAAGATTGTTATCTGAAAATAATTGTAGTTCTAACTAATTCTACTTTTCTTATGTTGACATGATTATGGAGCAATAAACAAAACAGTGGGAATGCAAAAGAATTAACTTGTGAAGATTTGATTCCAATGCTTATATACATATTTTGGATTGGTATTTACAAGGGGTTTGCGCCTGAACTCTTCATATGATGTACCATTTATTAAGCGAATATAAATAACAAACATACTCCAATTTGTTATTTAATTTAATATATATATATAATTGTATTACTACTACAACTAATCATTCATTTATATTACATATAATACCTTTATTATTGAGCATGATTTGCATGTGGTTATTATTGCAACTGACAGTTTTATTTATGTACCAACAAATTGTACTGAACGGCGGGAAGACCAGTGCTCTGGCGCTGACAAAAGGCATTATTCACTAAATAAAATACATTTAGAATTTTTTTTTATCCCTTTCCGATCCTATTCATATTACCCACAGTAGCTAACTGGGGCAGTTTCCTGTACATGATATCCGAGTAGATAGAGCGTCTCTTTACCATGCCACTCACAGGTCGTAGGTTCGATCCTACCGAGTGTAATCAACAACTAACAACAGCAATAATTCCAACTGCCTTGGCTGGTGCTTAGCGCTCATTGCACGCGTAAGGAACCGACTGGTTGGCTCAGTATCGGGACGCTATAACTCAGTTAGGTATCAGGTTATGGTGCCACTTGGGCAGTACTATAAAGCCATCATGAGTGCGCACTGCCGAAGGTCGTTGGGCGTCCTGACATGGTTAATGTTTTTATTACTTGGACATGAACAATCTATCAATTACTAAGCCAATCAGTCAATCAATCAATCAGGCAATATCACACTACTCCAGTTGCTAATCACAATGTGCTTCCCCAGAGTGCAGACTTTGCGGGAGAATAGGAGTTGGTTGGTTGTTGGAGTTTTACATCCTGGCAACATCGAAGGCTATATCAGGACGGGTACCAACTTATGATAGTGCACACTCATGGCGACTTTATAGCACTGCCCCACTGGGAGACCAGGCTACTGGCATTGCTACCTGATATCCCACTCAGTCGCATTATCCTGACACTTATCAAACCAGTCCTTGCCTTATCCTAATAATGCCGAGTGCCTGGCTGGGAAGCCACAAGTATCAATTGTGTAGTCATTGTTTTGACTCCACCCATGAATCAAACTTCCGATCACCTTCCCGCATGGGAGCGCTGCGCTCTACCGATTTTGCCACCGCGTCCGGTTACCCAATCAGTCATGTTATTTTTAAATGGGGAAAGCGCCTCATGAGTATTGTACTTCTGCTTTCTCGTTTTTTCATGTCAGAAATTACTGATATAAATATCAACATGTGTGTCCAATGATCATGTGAAAAGAAATGAAGAGTTCAGGTGCAAAACCCCGTAAACACCAATACAAGAATTGACATAAACATCGGATTCCAATCTTCAAAAACTGATTTTCTTTTGCATTCCTACTGTTTAATCCATTGCTCCATAACCATGTGATCATGAGAAAAGTGGAATTAGTGAGAAATAAAATTATTTTCAGGTAAAAATCTTTTATTTAAGCTACATTATGGGATTGCCGTTTACGTGGATTTGTGCCTTAACTCTTCAAATATATTATTATTATTATTATTATTATAATCAATCACTCAGTCAACATCACATGACTCCAGCGGAAATACAACCAACAAATATATTACTATTATTATAATCAATCACTCAGTCAACATCACATGACTCCAGTAACTAATCACAATACGCTTTACCAGAATGCAAAGCTTGTGGGAGAGTAGGAAATACAGCCAACTAAGCCATCCTAACACTAACAGCGAGCAAGGCGGCACCGAACATGTGTTGGCTGTCAATGGGGAGCTCAGTCAATGAGGAGCAGGGCTTTCTACCTGGTTGACCCGGAGGTCAGTGGGAACTGACCGCTGGCCACCAGGGGGCGCGGCGCGTTGCTGGGCGCTGTGACCCGGCCGGCCGGGACGCTCTGATTGGGGTCGGCGGAACGCCATTGTTCCCGGGCGCCGTGGAGGGGCGTGGCACGGACACGTGACAGACGCGCTGCTTCCTCATTGGCTGCCGGCGCTGTTCCGGTTAAAGTTGCATATTCTGATGGTTTTGAGTTTTTGTCATTTTCTGAGATAAATATATAAAGTTGATCATTATAATCTATTTTACTTTAGCTTGAAGTAACTTTGATTTTAGATCGCTAATTTCTTTTAGATATTTGAAGTGCAAACACGGAAAATTAATTTTGGCAAGCATGTCAAAAGTCTGACACCTTATGCCTGGTACACACCTACCGTATACGATTCGCGCACTAAAACTCACGACTCGACCCGACCCGCTTAAAACTGAAAAGGGGCCGATTCATTTTTCGAAACGCGAATCGCAATCGTAATCGGCCCGTTTTAGCCCTAAAACTGAGTTTTTAGTCGCGAATCGCAATCGCTAGGTGTGCGTGGGGAGCGCACACCTAGCGATTTTTGTGCGCGAAACGGGCAGTTTTAGATCGTATACGGTAGGTGGGTGCGCACAAACAGTCGGTGTGTACTAGGCATGGCATAAGGCTTCAATAGTAACATGTACTAAATTGACATGTGGTTATTATTGCAACTGATAGAGCGTGGTGAATCAATTGCCATAAAACAACAACAACAAAAACAAACAAACCTTCCTGGTAGAAATAAAGAAAACGATGTGGTGGACTGCACTGATCTCTCTGGCAGGGAACCATATACACAGGTAGATGTGGTGGACAAGGTGATGGCATCAGGTAACCCAGGTAGTGTAATGGTTAGCATGCTCGTATTAGAAAGGCAATAACTGTGGGTTCAGGGGAGGAGGGGTGTTCTAATTGTGGTGCAGTGTTTGATTCATTCTGTGAGTGGGATATTTAGTACAACGATTGAGTTTGGTTGCCCGTTCATTGATGAAGACATCCTGCCAATGCCACATTCCCTCCCCCTCCTCCCACTCCACATCCACATCCACCTCTACCTCTCCCCCCCCCCCCCCCGCCATTACGCCATCCCAACCCGCCGACATTTAGAGCTGATGTTAGTGACCTGTTGGGAAATCATATCGATTTAAAAGGAGCATGGCGAATTGGTGATTATGTCATTTCCGGTGTCCTTCAAGGACTTCATAAGTAGGTTTTCCTTGAGTGCCGCAATGGGCAAATAGGAGTGTGTGGGTGTGGGGGGTTGGGGGTGGGGGGTAGAGATACAGATAGAGACAGAGAGAGAAAGAGACAGAAAGGGAGTTACCTGATTATGCACATTGCAATTAGGTTTGTGTTCACCTTGGCATATGAATTGTTGTTGTTATTTATTGTGGTTTTACATCCTGGAAACATCTATGGGCATAGCAGGACAAGGCACCGACTTGTGACAGTGCACACTATTGGCAACTTTATAGTGCTGCCCCACTGGGAAATCAGGCCGCCGGTATCCCACTCAGTCATATTATCCTGACATTGAGATAACCACTCCTTTCCCCATTCTATCAATGCTGAGTGTCAGGCAAGGAAACGGCAAGTATCAGCTTTATAAGTCATTGGTTTGACTCAATTGGGAATTGAACTCCTGATCTCCCAGACGCGAGGCCCGCACTCTACCGATTCGGCAACGGTGCCCGCAAATAGGAGTGGGGGAGGAGGGGGGGGGGAGATAGAGAGAAAGAGGGCAAGAGACAGAAAGGATCCTGACTATGCACATTGCAATTAGGTTTGTGTTCACACTGGTGTATGAATTGTTGTTATTTGTTGATGTCTTACGTCCTGATAACATCTATGGGCATAGTAGAACAGGCAGCAACTTGTGACAGTGCAGACTCATTGCGACTTTATTTATAGTGCTGCCCCACTGAAAGATCGGGCCATCAGCACCATGATCCAATATCACATCCAGTCACAGTATCGTAATACTGAGTAGACCAGTCCTTACCCGATCCTATTGATGCTGAGCGCCTGACAAGGTAGCAATAAGCGTCAATTTTGTAAGTCATGCGATTTTTACTCGGTCGGGTTCCGAACCCACGACCTTCACCACGGGAAGCCATCCAGCGTAAGGATGTTTAGATTAGATGAGATTAGAGTGCTTGAGCTGTACTGAAAGTATCTTTATTTAGCCCTTCTAAGTTATATGCAGCAATACATGCTTCATAAAGCACCCCCCCCCCCCCACGCATCTAAGTTGTAAATGTACGATCAAATCTAGATAAGTGGTTTGGTTTTGAAAATTAGATGATTTCATGGGACTATGCAGCTTTAATTAAGGCTGTATAGTCCAATCAAATATCAAATGTTCAAAACCAAACCAATTATCTATTATTAGTATTAAGCATCTTATTAAGCATTTGTTTCTGCGTAGAAGGCAATACTGAGTCAATTTAACCGAACCTGTTACTGCAGAAGTCAATGGTGTCAGAGTTTTGGCAAGCTTGCCAAAACTAATTTTCCAGGTTTGCACTCAAAATATCTCAAAAGTTCACCATTTAAGATAAAAGTAACTTTGAACTAATGTAAAGTAGATACTAGTGATCAATCTAATATATTTATCTCAGAACAAAATACAGAAATTCAAAACCATCGGACTATGCAACTTTAACATCGACAGGTTAGACATAGTAATCCAAACAGTCATAGCTGGTTCAGAAGAGACGTAATTTATTTAGCGAGTCAGATATTTCGCCAAACACCTGGACCTTGCAGGGATGTGGATGTGGAGGGGTACCATATTGCAGGATGGTAGCCACAGCTTTGTAGGTCAAGAGCAAAATGCTAGAAAACATGATGAAAGATTAACGACAAAGGACAACATGGCACCAGAATTCCACGCAGCGAGCAGCCTGCTCTATCAGAGCAAGTATTGATGTCCCTGGCCTGGTGTGATTAGAATATATTGAACGTCAAAGTATTTGCGAGTTTGCTATTTATTTGTCTTTATTATATGTGGCTTATTAATTTTTATAACTTTTAGTAGTCGTGAAGGTAGCATGTTTGAAAATCTATTCTTCCTCATTGACACGTCGATTATAAATGCATTATTGCTTCGTAATGAGAATTGAAACTTGATAGGAATTGACGATAATATTGAATTCTATAATATATTGGTTTAAAAAAATTGTTATCATCGTCAACATGATCAGCATGAACAGCATGATCATCATCAATACCATCATCACCATCGCCGGCATCATCATCAGCATCAGCAGCATCAGCAGCATCAGCAGCATCAGCAGCATCAGCAGCATCAGCAACATCAGCAACATCATCATCAGCATCAGCAGCAGCAGCATCAACACCAGCATCATCATGTTCAGCACTTTCCGCATATTCAGTATATTCAGCATCAGCATCAGCATCATCATCAGCATCAGCATCAGCATCATCATCATCAGTATCATCAGCACCATTAACATCACCAGCATCATCATCACTTTCAGAATTTGTAGCATATTCAGTATATTCAGCATCATCATCAGTGTCAGCATCATCATAAACATCATCATCATCATCATCAGCAGCACCAGCATCAGCATCAGCATCAGCACCAACACCAGCACCAGCATCAACATCAGCATCAGCACTACCTTCACTATCATCATCATCACCACCACTACCATCATCAACATCATCATCACCACTTTCACCACCACCATCATCAAACTCTTTAATATATACCAGGATACAATTCATTTTTGCAAAGCAATAACAAATACACTTGTGACGGGTACAACATTCAGATAATTAGGAATTAATGCTAGAGTTCCGACCGAAATACTCCAGGGGCATATAAATAAATTCAATTTAATATAAATAATATTATGTTGAAAACCGATTTATTTCACAATGCCGCAGAAGTCATAATGAAATGAAAATCAAGCGCATGTATTTCTGTGTCCAATATATTAAATATTACATTAAACAAATTTCGGAAGCATATGATTTAGAGTAATCCATTGTTGTTCAAAAGAAATCCATCAGAACACTATATTATTTATTATTAATATTAGAAGACTATATTATTATTATTAGAACACGATTTTTTTATTATTAATATTGTAACACTATTTTATTATTAATATTAGAACACTATGTTATTAATATTAAAACTGCATAGTCCGATGAAATATAAAATTTTCAAAACCAAACCAATTATCTAGATTTGATTTTACATATCTAACTTAGATACTGATGCACTTACTAAGCATTTGTTTCTGCGTAGAAGGCAATACTGAGTCAATTTAACTGAACCTCTTACTGCAGAAGTCTATGGTGTCAGAGTTTTGGCAAGCTTGTCAAAACTAATTTTGCATGTTTGAACTCAAAATATCTCAAAAGTTTATCATTTAAAATAAAAGTAACTTTGAAGTAATGTAAAGTAGATACTAGTGATCGATCTAATATATTTATCTCAGAAAAAATACAGAAATTCAAAACCATCGGACTATGCAACTTTAATATTGCAACTCTATTTAATTAATATTAATAACATAGTTCTTTCATACTGTTGTAAATGAGTTCTGTATTGCCCAAATTCAACAGTGACCCGCTTTTTGTTGTTTTTTTCGTTTAGTTTAAAATTCAAAATCCCAACCAACCACCCTCCCAATTTGAAAACAGAGGCTACAAACGTCGACGGGCGTTATTGCAGTCAATTGTTTGTTATTACTTGGTTGGCTTTGGAGGCTTAATGCTGCGGGGTGGGAGGGTGGGCGAGTGGTTCCGGTGCGGGTAGGGCCGGGCCGACCGTTTAATTCCCGCCCCTCATTCCACAGCACGCTCATTACGCAACGCACAAAAACAAAGCCCATATCATTAGGACGACGGAAGTAGGGGGTGGGGTAGGGGGGAGGGTGGGGGAGAGGTGGATTAGGGGATGGGAGTGGGAAGGGGAAGGGAGGGAGTTGGGGACGGAGGAGGGAGGAGGGAGGGAGGGGGAAATGTGGACGGGAGGGGATGGGAGGAAGCGAGGGAGGGAGTCAGCAGGAGGAGTGGGGGGGGGAGGAGGGAGGGAGGAAAGGGGAGGAAGCGAGGGAGGGGAGTTGGAGGGAGGGAGGGGAGGAGGGGGAATGGACGGGGATGGGAGTGAAGGAGGAGGGCAGTGGAGGGGAGAGGAGAGGGAAGGGGGAGGAAGCGAGGGAGGGAGGGGAATGGACTGGGAGGGGAGTGAAGGAGGAGGGGAGTGGAGAGGAGAGGGAGGGGGGAGGGACGGAGGGGGAATGGACTGGGAGGGGAGTAAGGAGGAGGGGAGTGGGAGAGGAGGAGGGAGGAGAAGGGGGGAGGAAGCGAGGGAGGGCAGGCAAGGAGGGGAGTGGGAAGGGAGGAGGGGAGGAGGGGAGGGAGGGGGGAATGGACGGGAAGGGGAGGAGAGGGGAAGGGGAGAGGAGAGAAGGACTGGAGAGGGAGCGGAGGACGGAAAAATGGGAGGGAGAGGGGGTGGTGGGAGGAGGGGAGGGGAGGAGGAGGGGGTGAAGAAGGAATGGGACAGAGGGAGAGAGGGAGGGCGACCAGAATGGCGAAGGGGAGGGGGGGGGAAGGAGGAAAGGGGAGGTGGAGGGAACGGGGTGTGGGAAGGGGGAGGGGGGTAGGTGGAGGGGGGGAGGGGGAGGGGAGGAAGGGAAGGGGGATGGGAGGGGATGGGAAGGGGAGGGGAGAGGGAGCGCGAGGGGGAGAGGAGGGGAGGGGCGGGAAAGGGGGAGGGGGGAATGATGCTGTATGAGGTGCTCGGAAGGGAATGGGTTCAGGGAGACAGTGAATTAGTGTTCAGTTCTGCTTCTAGTTTATAGTACATATAATGGAAGATGGCGCTGATATTTCATGAGAAAGAAAGAAAGACAGAAAGAAAGAATGAGAGTCGAGAGCGGATGAAAGAAAGATAGCCAGAGGGAGAGATGGGGAGAGAGTTGATTAGAAGAACAAGGTTATAGTGGATGCGGGAGCGAAATGGAGGAGGGGAGAGGGAAAGAGAATGATACTGTGGGAGAGAGAGGAAAGGGGGATCGGGGGGAAGGGGAAGAGAGGAAGACAGAGATGGGAGAATGGTAGAAAGGGGGACTGAGATCTGTGGATTGAAGGTCAATGTACATTGAACTTCCGCTCTGGCCCCCCGCGCCCCTTCCTGCCACCACCAGGGACCTCACCCCCCCCCCCCCCATGCCATAATAAAACAAAGCAAAACAAAACGAAGGCAGACACCTGCCAATACAAATCAAATACAGAACCTTGGTAACCACCCACATATACAGAAACAGAACACACTCACTACCAACACAAATGTAACCAAAACCAAAACAAGAACAGCAAACAACTGCAAACTACAAACCCAACACACAGACATAATAAACCAAAAAAAGCATATTAGCAATGAGAAATGATTAAAATATCAATTACATAGTCAAGTAGTCACCTAAGACTGACAAGGATAGTAACTGATGCTGCACATAATGCAGCATGAGTCACGCACACCCATTGTACAAAGTGTCCTGTGCTGCACAGAAACAGCACAGGATACTCTCCCAAACAATGTGTAAAATTCCAGAGTGCATGTAAAATGGCTGGAAGACCAGAGCTCTGGTGCTGATACTATACTTGTTCTGATGAATAAACACTTGTAAAAAAACAAACTTGGTGAAACTGTTAATAGCTTCATGTGGTTGTATGATTCTATAAACATATTCCCTTAGTTTTATGCTCCTAATTTAGTAAGTGTGTAGGCGTATAAACAAACCCCTCACACTCACCCCTCACACACACCCTCACTAACACCCCCACCCTCCCACTCAGTCCTCACTTACCTCGCTCACACACAGTCGCTCACCCCCTATACACACCGTCACTCCAACCACGCCATCACACACACCCACACTATCGCTCCCCTCACACACACCCTCACTCACCCCACACCCTCACTCACACCCACACTATCACTCCCCTCACACACACCCTCACTCACCCCACACCCTCACTCACACCCACACTATCACTCCCCTCACACACACCCTCACTCACCCCACACCCTCACTCACACCCATACTATCACTCCCCTCACACACACCCTCACTCACCCCACACCCTCACTCACACCCACACTATCACTCCCCTCACACACACCCTCACTCACCCCACACCATCATTCACACCCACACTATCACTCCCCTCACACACACCCTCACTCACCCCACACCCTCACTCACACCCACACTATCACTCCCCTCACACACACCCTCACTCACCCCACACCCTCACTCACACCCACACTATCACTCCCCTCACACACACCCTCACTCACCCCACACCCTCACTCAAACACACATTATCGCTCCCCTCACACACCGTCACTCACCCCACACTATCACTCCCCTCACACACACCCTCACTCACCCCACACCCTCACTCACACCCATACTATCACTCCCCTCACACACACCCTCACTCACCCCACACCCTCACTCAAACCCACACTATCACTCCCCTCACACACACCCTCACTCACCCCCCACCATCATTCACACCCACACTACACTCCCCTCACACACACCCTCACTCACCCCACACCCTACTCACACACACCCTCAGTCACCCCACGCCATCACTCACACTCACACTATCACTCCCCTCACACACACCCTCACTCACACCCACACTATCACTCCCCTCACACACAACCTCACTCCAACCACACCCTCACTCACACCCACACTATCACTCCCCTCACACAAACCCTCACTCACACCTACACTATCACTCCCCTCACACACGCCCTCACTCACCCCACGCCCTCACTCAAACCCACACTATCGCTCCCCTCACACACACCGTCACTCACCCCCACACTATCACTCACCCCTAACCACAGCCGCACTCACCCCCGTATACACACTGTGAAACCCCCCTCCCCGCACCCCCCCCCCCCACACCCCTACAGTCCCCTATCCCTGCTGAGGGGCGTGCTTGTCCGCCCGGTGGCCGGCTCGGGCGGCGACCAACCATCTCCCGTTTCCTGCCACCAGCCACACATGCCACCATCTGCCCTGAGACTGCTGCCGCAGCTGCCTTCTGGGATGAAGCATGGCTCATCCACCCGCCCACCACACGTGACTTCAGGTAACCCCCCCCCCCTCCCCACCCTGCACACACACACACATCGACCCAGGGACATATATCCAATTCAAAACATTTTGTGTTTGTTTAAAGTTGCAAAGTCCGATGAATGCATGAAATTTTCTAAATTAAAATACTAGATTTTATCCTACACACCATACTTTTTATATTTTAGCCAGACGCGGTGGCCGAATCGATAGATTTCTGGCCTCCCATGTGGAAGATCGGGAGTTCGAACCCCGGTCGAGTCAAACCAATGACTTACAAAATTGATACTAGTCGCTTCCTAGCATGGCGCTCAGAATTAATAGGATAGGGCAAGGACTGGTTAGCTCAGTGTCAGGATAATGTGACTGAGAGAGGTATCAGTTCATGGTGCTGGTGGCCTGGTCTCCCAGCTGGGCAGCACTATAAAGTGGTCATGAGTGTGCACTGTCACAAGTCGGTCCCCGTCCTGATATGACCTTATATTTTGTCATGTCGTAAAACCCCAATAACAAACCAACCAACAAACAAAATTATATATAATTAGAAGCATAACCATCGTAAATTTCATATAATTAGCTTATATATGGGGTCCATTTTCTATTGTCAATCAGAGATCTTTTCCACCCAAAGCAGAGCCGCCAAGCCCCGAGCCCCGAGCCCCGAGCCCCGAGCCCCGAGCCCCGAGCCCCGAGCCCCGAGCCCCGAGCCCCGAGCCCCGAGCCCCGAGCTCAGAGCCCCGAGCCCAGAGTCGAGAGCCCCGAGCCCCGAGCCTACAACCACTCTGCAACCATGTAACCACCACGAAAAACCACGTCACCCATGCAACCACGCAACCAGGCCGCGACGCGTTCACTCGGCGCGGGGGGGGCCCTTTTCGCTGCGACCCATTATCGGCAAGAAAGGTGGCAATTAGCCCGTCCACAAACATGCGCGACCAGCTCCAGTAATCCGCGCACAGGCACTTAGGGCTGACACTCGTGGGCAGTTCACGTTTACACGCGGCTAATGCACAACCAGCGCAAAAAAAAAAACACCCCAAAACAGAAACAAAACAGATGAGAGGAAACCCCAGCAAAGCGCCACACAATCTAGACCAGCAGCAGCAGGGGATTGCTTAGTTGGTTGTTGGAGTTTTACGTCCTGGCAACATCTAAGGTCGTATCACGTGGCTAATGCATAGCCAGCGCCCACCCCTCCCCTAAAAATATACACCAGACCAGAGGAAACCCTAGCAAAGTGGCACGAAATCTAAACCAGCACCAGCAGTAGCGGATTGGTTGGTTGGTTGTTTTACATCCTGGCAACATCTAAGGTCATATATCAAGACGGGTACCGACTTGTGACAGTGCACACTCATGGCGACTTTATAGCATAGTGCTGCCTCATTGGGAAATCAAAGCACCAGCCCCATGATCCGATGTCCCATTCAGTCACATTATCCTGACACTGAGCTAGCCAGTCCGTGCCCTATATCCTATAAATGCTGAGCGCCAAGCTAGTTAATGACAGGTATAAATTTAGTAAGTCATTCATTTGACTCGATTGGGAATTGAACTCCCGATCTCCCGCATGGCAGGCCTGCGCTCTACGGATCCGGCAACCACGTCCGGTAAGACTAAGAGGAGGGAACAGCCACAACTAATCTTGACGCGCCTAGTGAAAGATGTGTTTAGTAGTTAGTTACTCCCACATCCCTGCTCCTGTGAAAGGGTAGTCAAACACACCCATTAGAAGAAGGCTAGCTTATAGAAATAACCATATGGTTTTGTAATCTAAAGTGCTAATTATATAGTTTAAAACCGTATTTATAATAGCCCATTATCCCTGACTGAAAAGCTGATGAAATTAATACACTTTAAACTCAAATCGAGAACTTTCAAAGATTTAATTTTGATTTTCTGAGAATTCCTCAACACTATTCCAATATAGATCAACAGTGCATGCTGAAACCAGTCACTACACAACTTGTTTCTTGTTGTTTCATACCAAAGCACATTTTGCTTGGATTTAAACATGGTTGTAAGTCATCCCCTACTGTGGCTAGGGGTGAATCTTGTAGGGGTGAATCTTGTATGGGTGAATCTTGTAGGGGTGAATCTTGTAGGGGTGAATCTTGTAAGGGTGAATCCTGTAGGGGTGAATCTTGTAGGGGTGAATCTTTTATCTCGGTGTGCAGTAGTTGATACCTGTTAAACATGCCTTGAGGGTGTGAAATAGCGGATACTTTTATATGTGTTGGATACAAACATCATCATCATCATGCTGTCGGTCGCGATGCGACAAAGACTGCTTTCATTACTTGACTGCCGCTCTCCATTTAGCTCTCTGCTGTGAGAGTGATGTCCATGAGTCAGTCTTAATGTCTCTCAGCTTCAGGTTTCTCCTGATGGTATCCTTGAACCAGAGACGAGGGCGCCCTCTCTTTCTGTAACCAGAAGACAGTTGAGAATAGAGGAACTGATTTGGTAGCCTGCCTGATGACATCGTCATGAGGTGTCCAGTCCATGGGAGATTCTTTTTGATCAGAAGATCTTCCATAGAGGGCAGCCCCGTCCATTCGAGTATTTCCTTATTTGTCACTTTGTCCTTCCAGGTTAGCCTCATGATTGAATGCAGATATCGCATCATGAAGGCATGCAGCTTTTTCACCTGTCGTCTATACACTGTCCAGGCCTCGGCTCCGTATAGTAGAGTGGATAGCAGAGGAGGATGGCCAAGGATAGCGCATCTTTCGGCCGACTACACCAGAGACTCTGGAACAACCACCATGTGTCAATGCGGGTCAAAGGCAAGATCTACCGGATACAAACAAGAGACACCAGAAAGAAAGTCTGGAGGTGGGGTAGCGAAGGAGAGAGAGAGATAGAGAGAGAGCGAGTGGAGGGGTGAGGAGTAGAGAAGGAGAGAAAAAGTGGGGAGGTCGGGGATGAAAAAAGAGAGAGAGAGTGTGTGTAAGGGTGGAGGGGTAGAGAAGGAGGGGGAATGTGTGTGTTGGAATGGATTAGAGGAAGTGTGTGGGGGCAAAGAAAGAGAGAGTGTCTAGGGGTGGAGGTCGTAGAGGAGAGAATGAGAGACAGTGTGGTGGGGGTGGGGAGTAGAGATAGATAGAGAAAGTGTGTTGGGTTAGAGAAAGAAAGAGTGTTTAGGGGTGGAGGAGTAGAAGAGAGAATGAGAGCCAGTGTGTGTGGGTGGGGAGTAGAGATAGATAGAGAAAGTGTGTTGGGGTAGAGAAAGAAAATGTTTAGGCATGGAGGAGTAGAGGAGAGAATGAGAGACAGTGTGGGTGGGTGGAGAGTATAGAAAGATAGAGAAAGTGTGTGTGGGTGGGGCTAGAGAAGGAGAGAGGGTTTGGGGGTTGAGGTGTAGAGAATGAGAGGGAAAGTGTGTGTTGAATTTGAAGTAGAGTAGAGAAAAATAGAGGAAGTGTGTGAGGAGTAGAGAAGAAGAGAGAGAGTGGTTAGCCAGGGAGGGATAGAGAATGTGAGAAAGAGAAAGTGTGTGTGGGAGGGAAGTGGTGAAGGAGAGAGAGTGTTTAGGGGTGGAGCAGTATAGGAGGGAATGAGAGAGTGTGTGTGGGGGGGAGAGTGGTGAAGGAGAGAGAGTGTTTAGGGGTAGAAGAGTAGAGGAGATAATGAGAGAGAGTGTGTGTGGGTGGGGATGGGGAAAGAGAGTGTTTAGGAGTAGAATAGTAGAGGAGGGAAAGAGAGAGAGTGTGTGTGTGTGGGTGGGGATGAGGGTGGAGGAGCAGCAGAGGGGGAGGTGTTGACTAAATCTTTGGCGAGGATGAGTAACTTCTAAGTGAATCTGAAATCACCCAGGGTGTGATGCTGACAGGTTTATGACTCGACTGGCCCGAGATTACACCGCCCCTGATGCGGCCAGGTAATGTGCTAAGCCTACCTGGTGATGGGCTGAGAGATTGACGCCCTGAGTGGCTGTAGCGGCTCCCTTCTACGCCGACGACAACGCCTACAGGGTTAGCTGTCCGCACAACAACGCCTCGGCTAAGTGCACCGCCATAAAAGTCACAACACGTTGGGGGATGTAAACCCTTTCAGGCTTTCAGTGTAGTGTCTCAAACAACAACAATAACAACGCTCTTTACTTCCTTCCCGTCCTCCCGCCCCTCCCTCGTTCCGTCCCCCCAGGGGGATTTCATTACGCAAATTGCCCGCCAATAAAAGTAGATTATTTAGCTTAAAATTCTGTTAGTCTGAGGTGGTTTAAATGGGGGATAAAAAAGTGTGTTGAATGTTGGGAGTCCACGAAGTGGGTATTTGGGTATATGTGTGAAGTGTGTGGGTTTTGTGGGTGTGTCGGAGGATTGAAGTGTAGGGGTGTATGAGTGTTGAGCTGTGGGAGAGTGTGTGGGTGGTGGAGACGGTTGAAGTGTGGGTGTGTGGTGGTGGGGGGTGTGGGTGTTTGGGTGTGTGGGTGTGTGGGTGTGTGGGTGTGTAGGAGTGTGAGAGTGTTGAAGTGTGGGGGTGTAGGGGTGTTGAGCTGGGGGAGGGTGGGTGGTGTGGGTGTGTGGGTGTATGGGTGTGTGGGTGTGTGGGTGTATGGGTGTGTGGGTGTGTGGGTGTGTGAGAGTGTTGAAGTGTGGGGTGTAGGGTGTGAGAGTGTGGTCGTGTAGGTGTGTGGGGCTGGGGGTGTGGGGTGTGCATAGAAGTGTGGTGTGTGGGGTGTTGAAGTGTGGTATTGTTGGGGGCGTGGAGATGGGGGATGGTGGTGGTGTGGGTATGTGGCGGTGTGAGAGGGTTGAAGTGTGGGGGTATAGGGGTGTGGGAGTGTGGTCGTGTATGTGTGCGGATATGTGTGGGTGTCAAAGTGTGGGTGTGTGGGAGTATTGAAGTGTGGGCGTGTAGGGGTGTGGGTGTTATCGGGTGAAGAGGTGTAGGTGTGTGGGTGTGTTGAAACGTGGGGAGTGCGGATGTCATCGTCTGGGTGTGCCGGGCTGTCTATGTGAGTGTGGTGGTGTAGGGGTGTGGGGTGTGGAGGTGTAGATGTGTGGGTGTGGAGTGTGGGGGTGTAGTAGGGGTGTGGGGGTGTGGAGATGTAAATGGGGTGGGGGTGTGGGGGTGAGTAATTAGGGGGTGAGTAACTAATACTAGTGGCATTGTTTCAACTAAAGCTTTTTGATTATTATTAAATAACAACACATGGTATCATGTATTAATTAGATCGTGAATTCTATTATTTCAATTCCGCACAAACTACCGCCTCTAAACCATACGGATGGTTGCAGGGTGTATTGTCCGGGTCCTAGCACATCGTTGGCCATGTGCGGCTGCTGTGACTAGTACTTCCCGTTTTTACGTCACACCTGGTTCCCCCGAAGGCTTTAGCACCGTCACCCCTATTTCCGGAACCGGTGACCGCGACGCCTGCCAACCTTGGCCACGGTGTCGGGGCGACGCCATCGGGGGCCAGTCACCCAATATCGCCCAGTGTCACCAAATATCGTCCGTCGCATTATATTTATAGACGCACCAAATATCGCCCAACTTTACAACAACCCCCCCCCACCACCCCCACCACCTTAGTCACCCAATATCATTCAACCATGCCCAAAGTCATGAGAACGCGCACATACAAGTCACAGCACCGATCCTACCCAATTATCGCCCCAAGCACCACTTCAGTCACCCAATATCGCTCATCCATGCCCAAAATCATGAGAACACACACATACAAGTCACAGCGGCGATCCTACCCAATTATTGCCCCAAGCACCACCACAGTCACCCAATATCGCTCATCCACGCCCAAAGTCATGAGAACGCGCACATACAAGTCACAGCGGCGATCCTACCCAATTATCGCCCCAAGGACCACTTCAGTCACCCAATATCGCTCAACCAAGCCCAAAACCATGAGAACACACACATACAAGTCGCAGCGCCGATCCTACCCAATTATCACCCCAAGCACCACCACAGTCACCCAATATCGCTCATCCACACCCAAAATCAGGAGAACGTACGCAGACAAGTTGTAGCGGTGATCCTACCCAATTATCACCCCAAGCACCACTACAGTCACCCAATATCGCTCAACCACACCCAAAATCAGGAGAACGCACACATACAAGTCGCAGCGGCGATCCTACCCAATTATCACCCCAAGCACCACTACAGTCACCCAATATCGCTCAACCACGCCCAAAATCATGAGAACGTGCGCATCCAAGTTGTAGCGGTGATCCTACCCAATTATCGCCCCAATTACCACTACAGTCACCCAATATCGCTCAACCATGCCCAAAATAGTGAGAACACGCACATACAAGTCGCAGCGGCGATCCTACCCAATTATCGCCCAACCAACCGCCAAGGAAAGCCCCCCAACCCCCTCTCCCCCAATATCGCTCAGTTGCACCGAAATCTGTTGCAGTTCTTGTTGCCGCCATCCGCGTTGTGAGAGGCGTCGCCATGGTTACCCACAGGCCCTATCAGTCACGCTGACTGTCAGCGTGCCTCACGAACTCGTTGTTGTTGTTGTTGTTTTTGTCTGGAGCGTTGATGAAGTGGAGCGAGCAATGGCCAACAATGCCCCCCCCCCCAACCACCACCACCACCACCACCACCCCGAGTGGGGCGCCCCCTATCGGCAAAAAGATCCGGTTCCGGTTTTAACGCGCGACACCAAAATAGCCTTGGCTGTGTTTGTTATTTGGGAACTGACACATTTATTTTCGCCTCCCGCCCTCCCTCCCTCCTCGGGCCCAGCTAATGGATCAGCGATCACAGTATTAGTGCTATTATATGATATGAACTGTTGGCGCTATACAGTACAACCCCGTTAAACCAAGCTCGGTTAAACCAAACGATCGGTTAATCCAAACTTTTTTCGGCGGCCCGGCAAAATACTACCATTTATCACATAAAAAAGTTGGTTAAACCAAAGTCGGTTAATCCAAAGTATCGGGTAATCCAAACAAAATTGTCGGCCCCAGGCCACTTCCGGTACAGTTAAACCAAACTTTCATGTGGTTTTAAGGTCATCTGAGACTTTTTTATATGATAAATGATAGTATTTTGCAAGGTCGACGAAAAAAGTTTGGATTAACCGATCGTTTGATTTAACCGAGGTTGGTTTAATGTGGTTAAACTGTATATACATAAAAAACAATAATCATAGTGTCCACATACATTGTGCATTCATAATGCACCCCCGTTTTTTGCCAAAGCCAAGTCAAAGTCAAATCTCGGTTAAACCAATGATCGGTTAATCCAAACAAATTTCTTGGGTCCCTTCAAGTTTGGTTTAACGGGGTTATACTGTATATGGTTGGTTTAGTGTGTCTGTGTTGCATTATGGAAGTCTCCAGTGTTCGCCTAGCAAACTGTGGTATAAAATACTAAGTGGATCTCGTCTATGTTTCGCGTAGATTTTAATGTAGGCATGTAACTGTTTTTAACAAAACTGACAATGAATACCACTTAGCTTTTCGCTGGGAACACGGCATTAAAGTTGCATAGTCCGATAAAAGCATCACATTTTCAAAAGTGGAACCCTCACCTAGATTTGAATCTACATATTCAATTTAGATAGTGATGCACTTATTAAATATTATTTTGAATACTAACTCAATTTAATAGAACCTGGTTCTGCTGATTATGGGGTCAGAGCTTTGACAGGCATGTCAAAATTAATTGTGTGTGTGTTTACTCTTCAAATATCTGCTAAGTTTGTAATTTTATTACAGAATTACTTCAAACTAAAGTAAGGTACATTATACCAATCAAATAAAATGTATTTATCTCAGGAAATATCAGAAATTCAAAGAATGCAACCTTAACCCATTGACAATCAATCAATGTAGACATACAACAGTACACAGATATGCAAATCATTCTATGCGTTGTTATCACTGTGTGTGTTTTGGTGTTCTCTGTGGCGGAGTGGTTAGAGTGTCTGACTTTTTTCTAGGTCGGGTGCCTGATCTGAGGGTCAGCGGTTCGATTCCCCGTGCCTCCCCCGACCTCTGCCAATTTGGATTTCCACCGCTGTGTATAACTTACAGCGTTATCAAAGGCCGGTTGCTCTCATACCATGTCTATGTGGTGTGGGAGGGTAAAAATCCCTTGGATCGGTAAAAGTGTAGGCCCGGGCTTTCTATCGTCAAACTGGCCACAGCAGGAGCATCCACATCGTGGCCCTGGGAATCAGCTATCTGATTGCAAATCCTGCTACCACCATCCACCACCGAGAGCACGTCCCACGAATAAAGATCATACCTCTGCTCGAAAATCCCTTGAGATAACTAGTGGAAGGACACAATGAAGAAGAACTGTGTGTGTTGGTGGCTATGCATCTCAGTATCAAACCATAGATGTGCTTACAACATAATACTGTGATAGTCCATGGTCTTTCACACTGCCACACACTCATGGAAGAACACCAAGATTGAGTAACAGTGTGCTTCCACTGGTTTATTACAAAACCTATCCACTCTCCGCGGCGTCAACAGTCAACTGACCCGCCCCCTAACTCGCTAGGTCCCACGTTGCCGCTATAGGTGGGTAGGGTGTGTGCTAGCCACATGCAGTACAGGGCAGCGCAGTCGGGGCCCTCCCCAGTGGCTAGCATATCACCACCTAGCGCAGTTCAGTGTAACTGCATAGGTGTGCGTAGTAGTGTCTGCTGCCACTGCATGGTAGTGGAGCTCATGTACAGACTACTACACTGCCCCCCCCCCCCTAGAGTCTCACCGATCGCAGTAGGCGAACTGATAAGAATCGAAAATTATAGAAGGCAACATGAGATCCAACTCGAGAGGGATAGAAGCCTACTACAATACAATAACCAGACAAAATGACCGAATGAGTGGAGTGTACGCCTCCCATCTTGGTAGGTCATGGGATTCGAATCCCCAGGTCGAACCCGGGCCCAGTCAAACCAATGACTTAAAATTGTATATCTGTCAATACCTACCCTGGTGTTGAGCCGTTACTAGGATAGGGAAGGAGCAGTGTAACGAGGAAGACCAATTCTCTGTGATTGAAATTTCTCTTGATTAATCAATTAATGTCCAAAAAAAGACAAATAAAAAACTTAAATAAAGTGTTGCACTGACATAATACAGCTAAATGGATCGAATCGAGTAAAAACAAGATGACAACATTGTTGGGTTCATGGCATGATTTATGTACCCTCTAGATGGTTCCTGATATCTATCTCATACAAGAGAGTGCCTTGCTGGCATGTTCTAATCGATAGACTTTATTTTATGCAGGCCCGGATATCTACGTAGGCTACATGGAACAGTTAGGGTGGGTGAATGGGCAAATTGAATTCAAAGACATCAAAGCTAAAGTTTGAGGCCTATTTGGAATCATTCCGCTCTATTGTTGGATGTTTACGTCCTGGCAACATCTAAGGTCACATCAGGAAAGGTACCGACTATTGGCAGTGCACACCTATTGTGACTTTATAGTGCTGCCCCACTGGGAGACCAGACCGCCAGTACCATGACCTGATATCCCACTCAGTCACATTATGCTGACACCGAGCCAACCAGTCCTTGCACAATGCCGAACTTAGGGTGAATACAAGTATGTGCAATCATGTCTGCCATCTTCCAATTTACATGCACAATGCTATTTGGCTATTCGCCACAAATGTTCTACTGATTTAATACGGTACTAGTGCCATTCGGCGAAGCGCGTCACTGTCTCCAAGTGACGCGTGTGCAGTAATAGTAATAATAATACATCAAACTATGTATTTCCAGAACAGAACAAAAGAGAAAGAACACAGCCCATGGTCATAACTTTTCAAGCAGTCCCCTTCCCCACTCCCAACTTGCTGACCCACCCACATAAACACAAACCCACCCACTCACCCACCCACCCACATAAACACCAACCCACCTGGCCGGTGTAAGTAGTATAAGAATACAGAACAGTTCAATGCATGAGAATATGTGGGAATTAACTTCACATGTACCCAAATAAAGAAGTCTGCACAATATTATTGTGGAATAATGACACGCTTTAAACAAGTAGGGGTATTTTTTTTAGTAATGGTTCTAGGTTGTCCACAATTTTGTAAATACTGTCCCGATCTATAAAATTTGATTCATGTTTATTTAAACATTAAATAACCCCACTCCAGCTTCCAGTGCGTTCAGGTTGGTTCCTTGTTGGAGGTTTACCTCCTGGTAACATCTAAGGTAATATCAGGACGGCTACTGACTTGTGACAGTGCACACTCATGGCAGCTTAATAGTGCTGCCCCACTGGGAAATCAAGCGACCAGGACCAGGACCCGATATCGCACTCAGTTACAACTTACATGACAACTGACACTGAGCTAGACCAGTCCTTGCCCTGTCCTATTAATTCCGAGTCCCAAGCTAGGACAGGGAAGGGAACTTCTGATCTCCCCCATTCGGCCATCGCGCCCGGTCATTGTCGATATTCACCCGTTTGAGCAGCTTGATATGTCACATATGGTTCCAACATATTTGGTGGGTTTTTGGTTGTTGCTTAAATGAGCAAAAAAAAAAAAGAGTTTAAAAGGCCAGCAAAAGAAACAAAGGGAGGGTTGGGTTATTGGCGCCTGTCAGGCCCCGGCGCATGGTTCACTTAGTGCCTGAGTTATACATTACTTGGCATGCGTATTTCACGAGGCGCCTGTCGCGATTATTGATGTAGCTTCACGGGCGGGTGAAAAAAACAAACAAAGCATCCATCATATGTGTGCCTCTGTGTCGCGCCGCCAAGGCAGGTGAAGCTAGCACGCCGCAACTCTTAGCTAACGGAGTGCTGCTGCTGGTGGCGGTGGTGGTGGTGTTGTTGGAAGAGGTGGGGGTGTCCGCAGCTTGCACAGTGTGCGCTGGGTATGTTTCGTGCGCAGTGCTCCGTAGCTTATGACATGGTGCAGTTTGCGCAGCGTAGGTAGGCGGTGTGCGCTGGGTATGGACGCTGCGTGCACAGTAGGCCCCAGTCCGTAGCGCATGACCTGGCGCAGTTTGTGCAGCGTGTGTAGGCATGGGGCGCTGGGTAGGCTGTGTGGAGAGTAGTCCGTAGCGTAGGATATAGCGCAGTTTGCGCAGCGTAGGTAGGCAGCTTGCGCTGGGTACGCTGCGTACGCAGCGGGAAGTACAGTATGACGTGGCGCAGTTTGCGCAGCGTACACCTTAGTAGGCCGACGTTGCGCAGCTTGCGCAGCGTGACCTGGCTCTTCTGGTTGAACAGTGTCTGCAGCATACTTGCAGGCTGTTCCGCAGTTTCCTCAGCGTGCGCTGGACACACAAAATTACACACAGTGAAGCTACGGAAACCCCACAGGGACAAGGAACACATATATGAAGCTCCGGACACAAATAAACTAACGGTACCACAAATAGAATCTATATATACACTGGTGAGTTGGGCTGGCATTTTTGATTGCGGGCGTCAGGGCCTGTCCATTGGTTTAAAGCCAGCCAGGAAAGACTTGTGAATTATTAATTAATAGTCCCACGTGTATGACAGTTTGCTGAATTATTTTCTTGGCTGGAAACACCAGTCTCTCTCTCACTCTCTCTTGCTCTTGCCTTTTCCTCCCCTCTCTCTGTCTCTTTCTCTATTTATATATGTCTAGGTCCCTATATGCTACATAGGTACTTACTTGAATATAAATAGAATTCACACAATTATATTACCGATTATGACTTGCACTTCTGGTGGGCCCGCCCCCCCCCCTCCCACCCAGCGTTCAAATTCACTACAGTACAACCCCGTTAAACCAAGCTCGGTTAAACCAAACGATGGGTTAATCCAAACTTTTTTCGGCGGCCCGGCAAATTACTACCATTTATCATATAAAAAAGTTGGTTAAACCAAAGTCGGTTAATCCAAATTATCCGTTGATCCAAACAAAATTGTCGGGCCCCATGTCACTTCCTGTACAGTTAAACCAAACTTTCATGTGGTTATAAGGTTATCAGAGACTTTTTTATATGATGAATGGTAGTATTTTGCCGGATGCCAACAAAAGTTTGGATTAACCCATTGTTTGGTGTAACCGAGCATAATCAAAGTGTCCACATTAATCAAAGTGTCCACATACATTGTATATTACATTCATAATGTGCCCACATTTTTGCCAGGGCCAAGTCAAAGTCGAAGCCAAAGCTTGGTTAAACCAATGATCGGTTAATCCAAACCGATTTCTAGGGCCCCTTCAAGTTTGGTTTAAAGGGGTTATACTGTACCACCTTAACGCGACCTACATACAAGTCCCATATTGAATATTGGAAGAGATATCTGTGTAGCACTTTTTTTTGTGGTGGTTTTTTTTTTCAAGTAAAAATATAATTGATCAATCTCTATATATAATATACGCATATAATTGTGCTATATAGTTTAACATGTGAGACATGAACCACTGAACGATTGTACCAGTGTGCGCGTATGTGCGTGTGAGTGTGTGCGCGCGTGTGCGTGCGTACGTCTGCTGGAGTGAATGCCATGTGGTACAGGGGGTTGGGTATATGTATGCATTGGTAGTGTGTGTGTTGGGGGGGTTGGGAGGTCTGGATTTTTATATATACCAAATATATATACCATATATATACATATATATATATATATATGTCTGTATATTCGCATATGTGGTGTGCGGGAATGAACTGATGTTCGTGTGCACATGTGCATGTGTGTCTATGTGTTTTGTGTGTGTGGATGGCTGTGTGTGTTTGTGTTGAGGGAGTGTGTGTGTGGGGGGGGGGGGGGAGGAAGAGGGAGGGGGATAGGCTAGGTTGACTGCAGGCAATGGCAATAATCAGGCAGGATTATCCGATTTGATCCAATGCTAACAGAGGATTGGATGTTGACAATGTGACTACGGTTTCACGGGACCGTGGGAGGAGCCGGTTGGCGACCCGTACGTCTCGCGATAACAAGCGTGGAAACGAGAACCCAGCGAGACCGGCGCGCCTCTCCATCCCTACCACATATCCCCTGCCCGCCCCCCCCCCCTCACCGTTGCACCTCCATCCCCTTCCTGCACCCCAACACACACCACCGATTGGCGCACACCCACACACACGCACTTACGCGCACATGCACACACAGATGCACACACCTGCACACACGCACGCATACACACACACGCACACATGTACACACAAACACATGAACACACCCACACACCCACACACCCACACACCCACACATGCACACACCCACACACCCACACACCCACACACCCACACACCCACACACCCATACACGCACACACACGCACACACACACACCCACACACACATGCCCACACATGTGCACACACATGCACACACATGCACACACGCACACACACATGCACGCACACACTCACCCATACACACATGCACACACACATGCACACATGCACATATGCGCACACACGCACACACGCGCACATGCACACACCGACACACACGCACACCGACACACGCACACACACGCAGACCGATACACACACACACCGACACACACACCACAGGTTCTGAATCACAAGCATCTTCATAATGGCGGATACCATAACTGGTGACAGCCTGCCTCTGTAATGGAGGATATCATGACGCGCGACACCTCCCCCGAGATTTGAAGGAAAACAAAAAAGGCTGTTGGGAGTCCCCGGTCGATCCGGAGTGCCGGGTGCCGGTCAGCTGCAGGGCGGCTAGATCAAAGATTCACCCTGGTATTGTTCTGGACAGTAGAGGTGAAGAACCAACCCATTAGAAAAGTGGCGAAAGGCTGGGTAAATTAAAAATAACACATACATTCTTAATTTAAGAAGCAAAATATATTCTTCAGATACATATTTATATTTTTACCCGCTATATTTGAATTGTTAAATAAATTATATTATGTTGCTTAATAGACTTTAAAAGTCAAATCAAGAGCATTCTTGAGTCACCATCTTGCTTGTTTACATTTCACCAACTCTACGCCAATATGGGTAGAGACTAGATGCTGGAACAAGGAATTCCTGTTCCATACTAAAACGGTTTATATGCCGAATAAGAATTATACGAGTATAATAACACAGAATTAAATACTCACTCCTCACATCTACCCACCAGTAATCAGGTGGTGGAGCCTCAGGCCAGTCATCTACTGCTCCAACCTACTCAACCTCAGCTCCGATGGTGGCGCCACCGCTCACCTCTGCTCATTAACCTAATTCACTTACCGTCGAAAATGATCATGTCTTCCTCTTATTCATTATGTAGGTCAACTATTATATATATAATTATATAGACCTATTTCATATGACGTCGGCATAGGTATCTAGGTCAGTGCTCGCGCTACTTGGATGCAGGATGACACACTGTCACACTGCAAACTCAATGGCTATGAGCAATCTTCATAGAGAACAAGTAAAATATCTCTAGAACCACACCACCTAGAAACAAACCGCTTGGAACAAATATAGAAAACATATTTAACAAATAGATTATATTTAATTTATAAGATTAGGGTTCTGCATTTCTATTAATTTCGAATAAAACTAACGCGTATCGGCAAAGTCAATGCATTGTCAATGGCCGTGAGCTTCTTACAGAAAAAGTGAAATATCTCTAAAACCACACCACCTAGAAAAAAACCGCTTCGCAGACAAACAAATAACATTCTTAACAAACAGATTATATTACATTGATAAGGTTCGGGTTCTGGATTTCTATTAATTTGGAATAAAACTAACGTTTTGCACTGCGCGTATCGGCAAACTCAAGGGCAGTGTCTATTCGTTCTGCAGCCAAGGTGCGCGCGCATACATAATGTTTATAACCATTGAAAGGAGTCTATAAGGATGCATACACAGAGACAAGTCGGGTGGGGTGGGTGGGGTGAGGGGGGGTCACACAAATTAACAACAGCTAAAAGATCTAGATTCTCCCAGACCCACATCAGCTAATGGCCCTGGGGGTGGCGGCTGGATGTCGAAAAGCATTATGGGAAGTGTGTGTGGGTGTGCGCGGGGAGGCGTGGCGGGTTGCGGCTGGCGGGTGGCGGGTGGCTTTCGCTACGGTCCACTGACCGCGGACATGCCTGACTGAACACCAAGGCCCCTATTAACTTCAGCTTAGTCATATTAACCACTCATTAAGGCGGCTTTACACTAAGTCTTCACCTGTTCTGCGCTTGATCCAATAGTTTGATTGGGGTTTAATTAACAGAACATTTTTTTCCATGCTCGATATTTTTTTGTATGTCCCTCATCAAAATAGATGACCAGACGGGATGGCCGAATGAGTTAGAGCGTCCGTCTCCCGTGCTGGTAGATCGTGGGGTCGTGGGGTCTAACCCTGGTCGAGTCAAACCTCTGACTTACAAAATTGATACATGTCGCTTCCTAGCCTGGCGCTCGGCATTATTAGGATAGGGCTAGGACTGGTTGGCTCACATTCAGGATAATGTGACTGAGTGGAATATCAGGTCATGGTGCTGGCGGCCTGGTCTTCCAGTGGGTCAGCACTATAAAGTCGGCATGAGTGCACACTGTCACAAGTCGGTACCCGCCCTGATATGACATTAGATGTTGCTAGGACATGAAACAACAACAAACAAACAAAATCATAATAGGTAACTACAATCATTTTCATCTCTGTCGTATACAGATTCAGGGGCCTAGTTTTGGAGAGAAAAAAACATTCAGATGCAAAATTAGTTTTCAGCGATGGAATAAAACACTATTGGAATAAAATGTGATGGAATAAAATGTTATGAAACCTCTCTAAATCAAGCGACCATGGCACCGATGGTCAATTTAGGGAGGTGGTTGGTTTAGACCATTTTTGTAAATCGTTGCAATGGTATTGTAGGGGCGATCGTTTGGGACCTAAATAAAGCGATCGATATAGGGGAGTGGTCAATCTGTGGACGTGGTCTGTTACTGTTAGGGAGGTTTTACTGTATTTACAAAAATAGTAATGATTTCACACGTACCTGTGCACCCGCATATATGGAAGCTAAGGCCCTGGTCTATAATATATATTGCATGCACTGTAGTGTACAATTGACGGCATTGGGATATATCAGAATATCAATTCATATTGGATGGATTGAAATTGAAATTGATACAATGTAAGTAATGGTTCTGTCTAGAACGCTGTCAAAAATATGATCATTTATAGAGGACAAAATTATATGAATCTGATTAATTATTTATATTCTTGTAGTGAATTATAGGCACATGCAACACACGGTATCTGGACACGGTATCTGGACATGTATGTATTTATTTATTATTTATGGTGACTCTCCTTATATGGGTATTCCAACTTCCGCTGGTCACTCAGGCTGGACTGCCCGGGCGCGATGGCCCAATCGGTAGAGCGCAGGCCCATCGTGCGGGAGATCGAGAGTTCAAATCCCGGTAAAGTCAAACCAATGACTTAAAAAATTGAAAGTTTTCGCTTCCTTGTTTGGCACTTAGCATTAATCGGATAGGAAAAGGACTGGTTAGCCCAGTTTCAGGATAATGTGACTGAGTGGAATATGACCTTGGATGTTGCCATGATGTAAAATTCCATATATGCGTCGATATATTATATATATATATATATATATATATAATATATGGGCCATTATCTGAAACTAAAATGAGCCATGGAAACCAACAGTAACCTTCCAAATAATAACAAAAACATAGTCCAACTAATAGCATAATCAATGTTAATATGAAGGTTTACATGTTGTGCGTATGTCAGAGTTGACAAAAACAAGCTATTTCGCTTTTTGATATTGATCTTATTCTAGTTGACCAATACATTAATATAACTTTTATAACATGGAAATCAAAAACACATCCGAAGTATCATGTTAGCATACTCAACAAATTCAAACAAGATTTTAATTGGTTACAGTTAGGCAAACAATATTATATCTTTCAAGAAAAAAATATTGAAAACAAGTTTTGATAAATGCATCGTGTAGATGTATAAATATTCACATTTTCACTTTAACACAAAGTCATATAAGCATATTTATGATACATTGTGTGTGATAGATTAAATACATGTAGTATTGCGAGCATGCTTAGCACATGGAGGCAATGCTAATTATTTGACTGGCAACCATAAAAAGGAAGAATCATTTATCACCATCACGAAACCAAATATGTGGTACATAGTTTCAGAGAATGACATATATATACAGTAAAACCTCTCTAAATCGACCCACCATGTGACCGACTTTAAATGGTCCATTTAGGGAGGTGATCAGCTTAGGGAGGTTTTGTTTTATCGTTACAATGGTATTGTATGGGCGATTGTTTGGGACCCAAATTATTTTATGCAAATACCTTCCACTATGTTGAGTACCTATGCTGTACACTATACAGCATATGCTGCTCCCCCACTTTCAATGTTCAGAATGGGGTGTGCATCACACATTGCAGCACATTCCACTTTCCCATCACCATGTACAAACTGAATGTGATCGCTCCAACGGCTGGAAGACCTGTGCCTCGGCGCTGACAAAATATGTATTGAGATGAATGAAATATTTACCACAAAATTCATATGAATAAAGCAATTTATATCGGGAAGTGGTTGATGTGTGGAGGTGGTCGGTTAGAGAGGTTTTTACTGTATATATTATATATTATGTATATACATGTGATGTATAACGCATTATGCAAGTATAAATATATATATACATATATATGAGTCAGCCTCACGAAAATTGGCCAATCGGTGGTCAATTGAAGATGTCGGCATCGTAATTCTTAAAAGTGTAGTGCATTTCTTTGCTTCATATTAAATTATCCTAGAAACAAATAAGGTTGTTGTATTTTCTCTACCTTTACATTCAGGATAAATTTAAGGACTTTCCAACACCTATGTCAATGCTAAACTATAATTATACCGATCGACGCCGACATCCACTGATCGACGCCGACAACTTTAATAGATGTCGGCGTCGCAATTCTTAAAATGTAGTGCATTTCTTTGCTTCATATTAAATTATCCTAGAAACAAATAAGGTTGTTGTATTTTCTCAATTATAATTATACCGATCGATGCCGACATCCATGCTCGACGCCGACATCTTTCCCCAATTGGCCTCTTTTCGTGTTCCTGACTCATATATATTTAAAGATATATATATATATATATTGACACATATTATTTACAATGCAAGAAACATATGCAATCTAACCGTGACTGTAACCGACATGATCCCTCCCCCTCCCCTCCCCTCGCCCCCCCCCCCCGGTCTCTCTCTCTCTCTCTCTCTCTATATATATATATATATATATATATATAAACGGTCAATGTTTACCCCCGCTGCTCACCTCGGCGCGCTGTTGTTGATGCTTATGTCTGCGGGCGTGTTTAATATCTCATAGCACCTGACCTCAGGTGTCAATGGGCTGCTTGCCTCGGACACTTCATTCGATAATCGCGGCACATGTATGTAAATGACCCGAGCTACTACGCCGAGTCGCGGCGTCACCGGGCCACCCGCCTCTGAGCCGCCGGCCGCCGGGGCCGCGCCCCGTTGCATCATTCATAAGCCCGCGCGTCTATAGATCGAGGCCACGCTCACCCAATTATTCCGCGCCGACGTGTTGACCTGATCCACATCGAGGTTAACCCCTGACCTATCTGTCCACAGACCAGCCTTTTCCTTTTGCATTTGCAGCAGTCGTAGAAGAAGGGGGCGGATGTAGAGGTAGTGTGTGTGAGGGGAGGGGAGAGGAGAGGAGGGCAAGGTCTGCAGCGGAACCGGAAGTCAGCTGGGCGGAAGTAACCGCACCGCGCTGCCACGCGCCGCGGCGCGCCTCGCCGCGCGGACATGGGTGTGGGGATTTGGGGATGTGGAGATGTGGGGATGTGGGGATGTGAGGATGTGAGGATGTGGGGGTGTGGGGATGCGGGAATGCGGGAATGTGGGAATGTGGGGATGTGGGGATGTGGGGATGCGGGAATGTGGGAATGTGGGGATGTGGGGATGTGGGAATGTGGGAATGTGGGGATGTGGGGATGCGGGGATGTGTGTTGGATTTGGGATGTGAGGGTGTTGGGGATGTGGGGATGTGAGGTGTGGGGATGTGAGGGTGTGGGGATGTGGGGATGTGGGGAGTGGGGATGTGGGATGTGGGGTAGTGGGATGTGGGGGATGTGGGGATGTGGATGTGGGATGTGAGGGTGTGGGGATGTGGGATGTGGGGGTTGGGGATGTGGGGATGTGGGATGTGAGGGTGTGGGGATGTGGGGATGTGGGATGTGTGGATGTGGGATGTGAGAGTGTGGGGATGTGGGGATGTGGGATGTGGGGGTGGTGGGGATGTGGGATGTGGGGGTGTGGGGTGTGTGGGATGTGGGGATGTGGGGATGTGGGGATGTGAGGGTGTGGGGATGTGGGGATGTGGGGATGTGATGGTGTGGGGATGTGGGGATGTGGGGATGTGGGGATGTGGGGATGTGGGGATGTGAGGGTGTGGGGCGGCTGTGGTGTGGGAGTACATTGACTGTTGTGTAGTAAACAAGGTATGTGAGTATTGGTTTGTGAGTGCGTGTGTGGGTGTGGGTGTGGGTGTGTGTGTGGGTGTGTGTGTGGGTGTGGGTGTGGGTGTGGGTGTGGGTGTGGGTGTGGGTGTGGGTTTAGGATGTTTTAATAACAAATGTTTATATCTAATATGTGGGAATGTGGGAATGCGGATGTACGTGTGAGGATGTGGGAGTGTGTGTGTGGGAGGGTTGGTGTGTGGAAGTGTGTAGGAGTGTGTGATAGTGCTGGGCGATTTGGAGGTTAAGTTACCAAGGCTGTGTATGTTTGAGGGTGTGGGAGTGTGTGTGTGGGGGGGGGGGAGTATTGGTGTGTGGGAGCGTGTAGGAGTATGTGAGAGTGCTGGGTGACTTGGCGGTTAAGTTACCAAGGCCTGTGTATGTGTGAGGGTGTGGGAGTGTGTGTGTGTAGGAGTGTTGGTGTGTGGGAGTGTGTATGAGTGTGTGAGAGTGCTGGGTGATTTGGCGGTTAAGTTACCAAGGCCTGTGGATGTGTGAGGGTGTGGGAGTGTGTGTGTGTGGGAGTGTTGGTGTGTGGGATGTGTATGAGTGTGTGAGAGTGTTGGGTGATTTGGCGGTGAAGTTACCAAGGCTGTGTATGTGTGAGTGTGAGGGTGTGGGAGTGTGTGTGTGGGGTAGTGTTGGTGTGTGGGAGTGTGTATGAGTGTGTGAGACTACTGGATGATTTAGCGGTGAAGTTACCAAGGCTGTGTATGTGTTAGGGTGTGGGAGTGTGTGTGGGAGTGTGTATGAGTGTGTGAGACTGCTGGGTGATTTGGCAGTGAAGTTACCAAGGCTGTGTATGTGTGAGGGTGTGGGAGTGTGTGTGTGGGAGTGTTGGTGTGTGGGAGTGTGTATGAGTGTGTGAGACTACTGGATGATTTAGGGGTGAAGTTACCAAGGCTGTGTATGTGTGAGGGTGTGGGAGTGTGTGTGTGTGTGGGAGTGTGTATGAGTGTGGGAGAGTGTTGGGTGAATTGGCGGTTAAGTTACCAAGGCCTGTGGATGTGGACAACGTGGACGATTAGGCCATGTCTGTTGCTGCGGGCCGCTGATGCTAATGTGACATTAAGCGCGCTGTGCTCCTGCATCGTCATCGTCAGCGACGCACGAGACAAATAAGGACCGACTCAACGGCGCGCCCAGACCTGACACAGCTTGTGTGTCCGGCCCGTGCTATTCGGAGCAGACTCATAGCCAGCTGACTATCAAGTACCATTGTATCAACGTCCTTTCTTGGCTCGGTTTAACCTGCACCCATATCCTCCTGTCAGTTTATTGGGGTTTTATCTGATGTCCTAGCAACATCTGAGAACATATCAGAACGGGTACCGACCGACTTGTGAAAGTCCGAACTCATGGCAACTTTATAGTGTTGCCCCACTAGGATACCACGCTGTTGGCAATATGATCCGATATCCCTCACGTATCATAATACTAGGCTCATCAGTCCTTACCCCATCATAATAATGCCGATCACCAGGCTAAGAAGCGACAAGTATACATTTTGTATGTAAATTGCCTTGACTCGATGTGGAATCGAACTGCCGACCTTCCGCGCGGAAAGCCTGTGCTCTCCCGATCATATTCGGAGGAAACTAAATGCTGGCTGACTTTCAACGCCCTTTCTTATCTCGGTTAAACCTGCATTCACATCACATCCTCTCAGTTTGTTAGGGTTGTATGTCCTGGTAACATATGAGAACATATCATGTCGGGTACCGATCGACTTGTGGCAGTCCGTACTCATTGCAAATTTATAGTGCTGCCCCACTTGAAGTCCACGCCGCTGGCACTATGATGATCCGATATCCCACTCTTACTGACATTAAGTTCTGTTAAATTGACTCAGTTTTCCCTTGAGTGTATTGTCAAATGCTTAATAAGTGCAATAGTAGCCGCGTTAGATATCTAGACTCAAATCTAGATACTTGTTTTTAACAGATCTTATTAAATTGACTCAGTGTTCCCTTCTATGTGGAAACACGTGCTTAACATGTCAAGCAGTAGCTAAGTTAGCCATGTAGAATCAAATCTAGATACTTGTTTTTAACAGGTCTTATTAAATTGACTCAGTGTTCCCTTCTAGTTGGCAACATGAGTGCATCAGTAGTCAAGTTAGATATGTAGAATCAAATCTAGATACTTGTATTTAACAGGTTCTATTAAATTGACTCAGTGTTCCCTTCTACGTGGAAACATGAGTGCATCAAGTTAGATATGTAAAATCAAATATAGATACTTGTTTTTAACGGGTTCTATTAAATTGACTCAGTGTTCCCTTCTATGTGGCAACATGAGTGCATCAGTAGTGAAGTTAGATATTTAGAATCAAATATAAATACTTGTATTTAATAGGTTCTATTGAATCGACTCAGTGTTCCCTTCTATGTGGAAACACGGGCTTAACATGTTAGCTGTGCAGAATCAAATCTAGATACCTGTTCTGATTTTGAAAATTTGATGTTTGATCGGACTATCCAGCTTTGACCCAACGTCTGTAAGGCTACTACTAACCACACTGCCATTTTACACAGCTCTGAATTCCTGTTTTATTTATATTTATTTAAACAAATTGTATTCCAGTTGAATAATTTTATTTTTTCCGGCCTTAGCAATTATGGTGCATATGAACGATTTATGGATGATGACAATAACAATGATGACAATGATTGAACATGATTGACAATGATTGACAATGATGACAATGATGACAATGATTGGCAATGATTGACAATGATGACAATGAGAATGGTTTTATATGGACTCTGTCGAACCCTCACAGCGTATGAGAGCAATGGATAATAAGGAAGACAGTGGATAGCAGGAAGAAAAGAGAGGTGGGCAGGTGGGGGGAAAGGTGAGGAGGAAGGATGGTGGTGGATGAAGAAGGTAGGGCAGAGGGGGTGGGGGATTTACACGTATAGCTTACAAACCCCTGAGTCCTACTGCTAATAAATGACCATTCAGGTAAAATCCAGTAGGTGTCGCTGTGTGCAGGGAAGCCAGACGTGCAGGCGCGTCCTGATCGACCGGCCCCGCCACAGATCAACACGCTGCTCGCCGCCCGCCTCCTGCCGCCCGCCGCCCGCTGCCTGCCGCCCGCTGCCCACCGCCCGCCACCCACTGCCCACTGTCCACCGCCCGCCGCACACCGCCCGCCTCCTGCCGCCTGCCACCCGCTGCCCACCACCCGCTACCCGCCGCCCGCTGCCCGCTGCCCGCCGCCCACCGTCCGCCGCCCGCCGCCCGCCGCCCGCCGCCCGCCGCCCACCGCCCGCCACCCGACGCCCACCGCCCACCGCCCGCCGTCCGCCACCCTGTCTGGCCGGACGAATCTGTGAGGCAGTGAGTAGTCAGGAGGCCACCTTACCCTCACCAAATAGCTGCCTATTTGTCCGGCCCCCCACGGTATCCCCCCCCCCCGTCCCCACCCCCGGATGAGGATGGGATGGTAAGGTATGGAGGTGGCGGGGAATGGGGCACCGCCGCCGCAATCGCCGCGGCATTCGCCGCCGTCGTCACCGTTGGATGTGTTCAGAAACATATGAAAAATTAAGCGTTGTAAAACTATCCGCCAGTTTTAAACTCGTCCGTGCCGCCCGTGTGTGCCCAAGTCACTCTATCGCGCACAATGAAAACACTAGCGCCGCCTGGATCGGGCCTCGGCCACGGAGACCCCCCCCCCCCCCCTCCCGCAGAAAGGTAAGGCGTAAGGCAAATGTTGGCCCAGCCTATCAAGGGTTGGCCGGGCCGGGGCCGCCTGTACTAGCAGCACACCGACCAAGCGGCAACATGTATATATATATATATATATATATATATATATATATATATGTATATATAATATATATATAATATATATATTTATATATATTATGTATTATATAAATATATATAATATATATTATATATTTATATAATATATAATATATAATATTATATTATATGAGATATATATATATAAATAATTATATAATAATATAATATATAATATTTTTATAATATATATAATATATATAATATATATAATACATATAATATATATAATATTTATAATATATATAATATATATAATATATATAATATATATATAATATATATTATATCTATTATATATTTTATATAATTGGATAATGATAAACATTTTATCACATGTAATAACTAATAAGATCTGTAGTGTCATGCCCCTTCTTACCCCCCACCCCCACGACTCTTCGGGTGGGGTGGGGGGTAACCAGCATGCATCACTCCACCCCCTCCCCCTGCGCGGGGCGTCACACTCTACTTGCTCAGAAGTTATATATATATATATATATATATATATGGTGTATGAGAGTGAGATTTTGTGAGAAATATATGTGTACATGTATATGTATGTACATAATATAGGTACATATATTATGTATACAGTAAAACTTCCCTAACCAACCACCTCCACAGATCGACCACTCCCCTATATCGATCGCTTTATTTGGGTCCCAACAATACCATTGTAACCATATTCTAACTCCCTAAACCGACCACCTCCCTAAATCGACCACTTAAAGCTTAAAGTCAGTCCCAAGGTCGGTCGATGTCGAGAGGTTTTACTGTATATGTGCATATATATGAATATATGTACATATATATCTAGAGAGAGGGTTATCGAGATTTTTGTTGGGGGTTTGCATCCTGGCAACATGTAAGTTCATATCAGGATGGGTGCCGACTTTGACGAGCATCCGAAGGATGAGTTGTATAACATCACCCCATGCATCCACAGCTTCATGCCGGGTGTCGGCCATGACCAAGTAGTCCTCACTCAATGCCGCATTGGCCACTCTTGCCTGACTCATGCATTTTTACTCAAGGGAGAACCATTCCCCCGAGTGCATTGTGTATCAGTGCCCACTGATACGCCGACAAATTCTGTTTGAATGTGTAGATTTCATGGCCTCGCACCAACAATGTTTTAACATAAGTGGCACGTGACACCACTTTACTAATGCAAAGCACAAACAACATTTTAGAGTTACCAAGAACTACTGGATGGTATCACCTGTAATTTTTAACAATGTTTTGTAAGTAGAGTTTTCTTTTATTTGACACAAATTTATCCGGTTCAAAATGACTTTAATGATCATTTTTTTGCTGGCATATGATATAAATCTAATCATTTCAGTAACAAACAAAAGGCACGGAATAAATATAACCAACTTTTCACTATGAAAATGCCTTGGCTATTGACACATCATTAAACAATCAACAAATCATATATTGTATGTAGTATCTATGCATATGTATAGAGTAGAACCTCTCTAACCGACCACCTCCACAGATTGACCAATCCCCTATATCAATCGCTTTATTTGGGTCCCAACAATACCATTGTAACCATATTCTAACTCCCTAAACCGACCACTTACTTAAATGGACCACATAAAGTTGGTCCCGAGGTCGGTCTATTTAGAGAGGTTTTACTATATATATCGACCGACGTGGGACTGATTATATGTGGTCCATTTAGGTAAGTGGTCGGCTTAGGGGGGTAAAATATGGTTACAATGGTATTCTTGGGACCCAAATAAAGCAATTGATCTGTGGAGGTGGTCGGTTAGAGAGGTTTTAGTGTATATATATATACATATATATATATATATATATATATGCACATGTATATATATATACACCGTAGAGGCAGTTGCTGGTTAAATGCAATCGTTGAAGAGCAGACAAGGAAGTCTGTGACTGTAGCCAAGTAGGTTTCAATTGTAGAAAACTGGTTTGGGCTTTTATTCATATATTTTTACTAAATATAACGTATTTAGTGAGTATTTCTTATTACCATTTCCAAAATATGAGTGTTGTCCTTGCCTGCTAACTGACTCTCTTTTTGTCTACTACTTTGGTTATGACCGACACCCAGGAACCTGGCGAGGAGGCGCCCCCCCCCCCCCTCCCCCCCACCCCCGAACAACAGGGCACCAGCTCCCAACCCACAACCCGCAACCCACAACCCACACCCCACACCCCACACCCCACACCCAACAACCCACAACCCACACCCCACACCCCACACCCAACAACCTGCAACCCACACCCCACACCCCACACCCAGAATCACACACCCCACACCACATAACCCTCATCAAACTCCACATCCTGTACCCTGAACCCTGTGCCCCACACCCCACACCCCACAACCCACACCCCCAACCCACACCCCCACACCCCACACCCCACACCCCACACCCACAAAACCCCACACCCCACACCCACACCCACAACCCCCCACACACCTCATCCCACACCCCACACCCCACACCCCACACCCCACAACCCCACATCTCCAAACGGCACCACACCCCCAGCACAACCCACACCCCACACCCCACACCCCCACCGCCCACACCGCCACCCCAAACCCACAACCCACACCCACAACCCACAACCCACAACCCACAACCCATAACCCACAACCCACACCCTACAACGCGCAACCAACACCCCACACCCAACACCCCGAATCCCACACCCCACACCCAGCACCACATAACCCTCATCAAACCCCACAGTCCAGACCCCACACCCGACACCACATGACCCTCATCAAACCCCACACCCCGGACCCCGAACCCCATGTCCCACACCCACACTCCAGACCCTGCCTCCCATACCCCACACCCCACACCCCGCACCTAACACCCTGGTCTCCACATTCCACACCCCACACACCACACCCCGCACCACAAACCACACACCACACACCTCACACACACCCCATACACCACACACCCCACCACCACATACGACACATTACACAACACACACCTCGTTATACTTCCTTTCCCAAGTTATGCTGTTATCTTCTAAGGGATGTTTTTTTTAAACCAAAATCATTTGAGAAACGAAAGGTGAACTTGTACTTTGATTTTCATAACATACGCTACTAGACTGAACCGGTTATCATGCATTGTTTACGTCCCTATAACAAAGTGGTTAAAATGGAATGAACATAAAATTGCAAGTCCAAGTGGTACCAACGAACATATTGGGCCCATTGACCTCTACATCCCACATCCCACACCACATACCCCACATCCCACCCCACACCAACATGTGGGATGTAGACGTCAATGGGCCCAATACTATCAGGTGATTGAGTTCTTATACAACTGGGCATTCACTTTTGTGTGTGTGTGATGATTTATTTACCCTGTCCATAGTGAGTAAGTCGCATCGCGGCTTGCTTCCATCGCTGAACAATAGTCTCAATTTAGTAGTTGCCTTGTCATCTGAGCTGTTAGTAATTATGTTAGTTTTTTTATGCCACATTTGTAACATTTAACTACAGTATAACCTCGTTAAACCAACCTTGAAGGGACCCTAGACATTTGTTTGTATTAACCAATCATTGGTTTAACCAAGCTTTGACTTCGACTTTGACTTGGCTTTGCCAAAAACGTGGGTGCATTATGAATATAATATACAATGTATGTGGACCCTTTGATTATTGTTTTTTATGTATATACAGTATAACCCTGTTAAACCAAACTTGGTTAAACCAAATGATCGGTTAATCCAAACTTTTTTTGGCAGCCCGGCAAAATACTACCATTTATCATATAACGAAGTCTCAGATGACCCTATAACCACATGAAAGTTTGGTTTAACCGTACCGGAAGTGGCCTGGGGCCCGACAATTTTGTTTGGATTAACCGATACTTTGGATTAACCGACTTGGATTAACCAACTTTTTTATATGATAAATGGTAGTATTTTGCCGGGCGCCGAAAAAGGTTTCGATAAACGATAGTTTGGTTTAACCGAGCTTGGTTTAACTGGGTTATACTGTATATACTTACCCCATGCACTAGTGTTACTGTTAGTAGGGATACTCAATTTATGCTGTGACTTTGTGAGGTCGAGGTCTGAGGTCATTTGAAGTATTGTTAGGAGTTAAGTCTTGAATGACATTCATGAGGGCACATAGGTTACGCGAGACAACGTTGCAGCCTTTGTTCTTAGAAAATTACCTTTAGCCCATTTATTGTACTTTTTAGGTTGGTGAAATTCGTAGTCAGTGGAGTTTGACCTCAAATTTTATGGAATCATGCACTAATTTCCTTTTTAGGCCCCACATACATGACTACTATGGAATCATGCACTAATTTCCTTTTTAGGCCCCACATACATGACTACTATGGAATCATGCACTAATTTCCTTTTTAGGCCCCACATACATGACTACTATGGAATCATGCACTAATTTCCTTTTTAGGGCCCACATACATGACTACTATGGAATCATGCACTAATTTCCTTTTTAGGCCCACATACATGACTACTATGGAATCATGCACTAATTTCCTTTTTAGGCCCCACATACATGACTACTATGGAATCATGCACTAATTTCCTTTTTAGGCCCACATACATGACTACTATGGAATCATGCACTAATTTCCTTTTAGGCCTCACATACATGACTACTATGGAATCATGCACTAATTTCCTTTTTAGGCCCCACATACATGACTACTATGGAATCATGCACTAATTTCCTTTTTAGGCCCCACATACATGACTACTATGGAATCATGCACTAATTTCCTTTTTAGGCCCCCACATACATGACTACTATGGAATCATGCACTAATTTCCTTTTTAGGCCCCACATACATGACTACTATGGAATCATGCACTAATTTCCTTTTTAGGCCCCACATACATGACTACTATGGAATCATGCACTAATTTCCTTTTTAGGCCCCACATACATGACTACTATGGAATCATGCACTAATTTCCTTTTTAGGCCCCACATACATGACTACTATGGAATCATGCACTAATTTCCTTTTTAGGCCCCACATACATGACTACTATGGAATCATGCACTAATTTCCTTTTTAGGCCCCACATACATGACTACTATGGAATCATGCACTAATTTCCTTTTTAGGCCCCACATACATGACCACTCATTCAGTGGTACCTGTTGCTGCTCGGCGCTTGGCGTTATGAGATCAGGACAGTGACTGGGCGCACAGTGTCAGGATAATGTGACTGTGTGGGACATCAGGTCATGGTGCCGGTGGCCTGATTTCCCAGTGAGGCAGCACTATAAAGTTGCCATGGGTGCGCGCTGTCACAAGTCGGTGCACGTCCTGGTATGGCCTAGGGTCTTACTGGGGCGTACAACTATACCGGCCCTCTCAGAGGACTAGTTGGGCTCCTTAGGCTGCCTTTTTCCTTCCTCCCCCCCTCCCCCCTACCCCCCCCCCCCAATTCCTCTGATCATTACCCATCAGATGCCAACTCTCGACCACATGGGACTGCTTTCAGCAGTGCCCATTCAGTGCTGCAGATTTGCAGCCTGCAGCACACCAGTGCGACTGAAAACTCCCCAATAACAAAAAACATACTCATTCAGTGACCTTCTTTTTTGGAATCTTTAATTTAATTTTAATTTAATTTAAATATTTCTCTAACCTGGATGGTGATGTGACCGACATCGGTATGGAATCGCGTCGCCGTGGATAGTGTCACTTCTTATGGTATGTGCCATCTATCTGTAAGAGAGGCGAAAGTCTTTGCTTAATTTCCTTTCAAATAAGCTTGAAACAACACAGAAGCAAGTACGGTTTGAAGCAATGCATGGGGTATGAATCAGGGGGGGGGGGGCGTGTTGCTAACGAAACCATTGCACTTGGGAGGGATAGCGCGTTGGTGATTGATGTAGAGGGTCAAGTGTTTTTTGGGGGATAAAACAGTTTATTCATCAGAACATATTTTTGTCGGCGTTGACCCCACACCCGACACACCCTACACCCCACAGACCCCACACACCGCACACCCACGCAACAAATAATGGGGTGGGGTCACAGTTTATGCATCAGTTTATCCTGCCAGCCTCTCCCTGCAGAGGGAGACCAGACGGGGTGGCCGAATGAGTTAGAGCGTCCGTCAATCGTGGGGGTCGTGTGTTCGAACCCTGGTCGAGTCAAACCAATGACTTAAAAAGTGATACTTGTCGCTTCCTAGCCTGGCGCTCTGCATTATTAGGACAGGGCAAGGCCTGGTGTGCTCAGTGTCAGGATAATGTGACTGAGTGGGATACCAGGTCATGGTGCCGACAGCCTGGTTCCCAGTGGGACAGCACTATAAAGTCGCCATGAGTGCGCACTGTGTTCCAGTCATTTACATTACACTGTAAATAGATAGTTCAGTGGGTACTTAGGGAGGGCATATTACTATTATTAGTAGATTAAGAAGGAGGTTAATGTGTTAGAGAGTTAGATATAGTAAGTAGTGTAGTACTGTGGGTGCGGTGTATGTGATGCGGGTTGGTGGGAGAATAGAGACTTCACCCCCAAGTCTCCATGCTCAAGCTCAACCCAGTCTGTTCTGGCACCTGATATATAGAGGGTTGGTTGGTTGGTTGTTGGAGTTTTACATCCTGGCTACATCGAAGGTCATCTCAGATGGGTGGTTAGTTGCCCCTGTATAGCTGAGCTAAGCAATTGAGTGAGGGGGGTCAAGGAGGGAGGGGGCGGCCGAGCAAGGCAGGGCACAGGATCCATGTCATGGTGCTTGTTCAAGGGCCTGGCCAGTGAGATGCATTCTGATTAGTGACTTAAAGCCAGTAGGGCAGCACTATAAAACACCCATAATAGCAGCACAGTAAATATGCTTATTCTGCTGAATACGTCTTTTGTCAGTGCCGAAGCACTGGTCTTCCAGCCATTTTTCAATTCAGGGTTATTTATACAAAAGGTATATAGAGTAAGGTATGCAATAACTGTTGAATACACAATTTGCAGCCGATAACGCAATGGAATTCTGAAACCCAAAAGTTCAATAGCAATATGATAACCGTAGTGTCATATAACTAGATCAATATTAGTCAGATCAATGTGAGTATTTACATGGTATTTAGAATGTAAGCAGAAGTTATCTTCTGTATTCATTTGGTAAAGCTGTCATACTGTTAAGTTTTAATGCAATATCTGTTCAGTTGGCATTAGGCAAGCAGTATATAAATGTCAGTTTGTTCGAAATATTCTAGTTTTACCCTAGTGTGGTTAGTTATGCGAGTTTATGAATTATGCTGTTGGGGTGGAGTTGTTAGTAATACACTGGACCACTTGTGGCCAGTGAAGCAGTGGAACCAATCCCAGTGCATTTTGGTCTTAAATTTTACATTTGCATTTGGACTGTCTCAGTCATTTTTTATCATTGACTGGAAATAACGGAGGAACAGCAACACATTTTTAAAAAGGGGGGGGGGGGTCACAGTTTATGCTTCAGTTTATCCTGCCAGCCTTTCCCTGCAGGGGGAGACCAGACGGGATGACCGAATGAGTTAGAGCATCCGTCTCCTGTGCTGGTAGATTGTGGGGTCGTGGGGTTCGAATGCTGGTCAAGTCAAACCAATGACTTAATAATTGATACTTGTCACTTCCTAGCCAGGCACTCGGGATTATTAGGACAGGGCAAGAACTGGTGTGCTCAGTGTCAGGATAATGTGACTGAGTGGGATACCAGGTCATGGTATCGACGGCCTGGTTTCCCAGTGGAACAGCACTATAACGTTGCCATGAGTGCGCACTCTCACAAGTCGGTACCCATCCTGATATGACCTTAGATGTTGCTAGGACGTAAAACAACAACAAACAAACTAAACTAAACCCTGCAGGGAGCGCCACCTGGTTCAGCATATGTATCCATCCGTCGGGCATCGCGGCCGGATGTGAATAGCAGTACATACCTAGCGGTACATAGCAGTACCGGTACATAACATTAACAGTGCGTAGAAGTAAATATCTCACCAGCTACCAGGAAAATCACAATAATGCCCCCCTGTGGGTGTTTGGGGAACTACTGAAATAAGTCTACCGCCGCCATTGTGACATGCATGACGCTGGAGGCACCGGGTCTACGTCACACTCCCGCCGGTATGTAGCCTACATAGGTCGGTGTCAGTTCTTAGAGTTAAAGACGTGTACCAGGTAGACGCCATAGGCAAGAGCAGTGGCCGGGAGGGGTGGGGGTGTGGGGAGGTGGGAGGGGGCGGGGGGTGTTGTGAGGGTGGAGGTAGGTTGGGAGTACTTGATGGAAGATCTCAGAGTTACTAGGAAGAACTGGTAGGTGTATAGTTGTGGGGTGTCGGGTGGGGTTGTGGTGCTGTTGTGGGGGGGGGGGGCGGTTAGATGGGTTATTTTGTTCTGAGTGTTGCGTTGATATATGGGTCTGGGGTCATTCTATGACAAGTACGTGCGTGTGAAGTGGCGGTGTTGTGGGCGTGGTGGGCGTGGGTGTATATGGGGAATGTTGGGCGTGTTGGGCGTGTTGGGCGTGTTGGGCTTGCTGGACGTGTTGGGCGTGTTGAGCGTGTTGGGCGTGCTGGGCGTGGTTGGCGTAGGTGCACATGGGGCGTGGTGGGTGTGGTGGGTGTGGTGGGCATGGAGGGCGTAGTGGGCGTGGTGGGCGTGGTGGGTGTGGTGGGTGTGGTGGGCGTGGTGGGTGTGGTGGGTGTGGTGGGCGTGGTGGGCGTGGTGGGTGTGGTGGTGTGGTGGTCGTGTGGGCGTGGTGGGCGTGGCAGGTTAGTGGGTGTGGTGGGTGTGGTGGGTGTGGTGGGTGTGGTGGGTGTGGTGGGTGTGGTGGGCGTGGTGGGCGTGCTGGGCGTGGTGGGCGTGGTGGGCGTGGCAGGTTAGTTAGTTAGTGGTGATTGCTTAATAAGTTAAAGCCATGTCGGCAGCAAAGGCATAATCATTTGACATGGCGGGCGTGGTGGACGTGGTGGGCGTGGTTGACGTAGCAGACGTGGCGGGCGTGGTGGACGTGTCGGGCGTGGTGGGCGTGGTGGGCGTGGTGGATGTGGTGAATGTGGTGGGCGTGGCGGGTGTGGTGGGCGTGGCGGGCATGGCAGGCATGGTGGGTTTGGTTGACATTGTGGGCATGGTAGGCGAGGTGGGTATGGCGGGCGTGGCGGGCGTGGCGGGCGTGGCGGGCGGGGCGGGCAGGGGCTATTGAGGCCGGTGTGGTGGGCGTGGAGGGTGGGCGGGGCGGGCGGGGCGGGGGTCAGCGTGGAGCTGTGGTCCCGTGGGCGTGGTGGACAAGGGCTAAGCCCTGCTGACCTCGTGCCCGCCCTGAACGCGGCCCGGACTGACGTTGTCATGGACACCGACACCTCAGTGGGACAAACCGATAGGCCACTCAAGCGGTATCTCCACCAGCAAGGCCCGTCACCAGCCTGTGTCAGCGACGGCGGGGTGGCAGTGGAAGGGGGGGGGGGGGGGGTTTATGGCAGGGATAAGGGGGGGGGGAGACTTTTATCCTGGCAAGCCGGTCGACTATTTCACCAGCAGTATCACAGAATTGCCATCCAAAACAGACACACAAACATAACCAGTGGAGGAGGGTGAGAGGGGTGTAGTAGCGAGGGGGGACAGGAGAGGGTGCAGTAGAGGAGGGGGCTGCTATAGAGGAAGGGAGGGCGGCAAGATGAGGGGCAGTGTGGGAGGTAGCAGTAGAGGAGGAGGGGGGCAGTGTGGAGGGGCAGTGGAGGAGAAGGAGGATGTGGAAGGGGGCAGTAGAGGAGGAGATGGGTGAAGGGAAAGTGTGAGGGCAGTGAAGGAGCGGTCATGTGTGGGGGCAGTGAGGAGGGGACAGTGTGTGAGGGGCAGTGGAGGAGGGGGGCAGTGTGTGAAGAGGCATGGTGGAGGGGGCATTGTGTGAGGGCAGTGGAGGAGAGGGCAGTGTGTGAGGGGTCAGTGGAGGAGGAGGTGGGTGAGGGGAAATGTGTGAGGGGCAGTGGAGAGGAGGGCAGTGGTGTGAGGGGGCAGTGGAGGAGGGGGGGGGGGCAGTGTGTGAAGGGCAGTGGACGAGGAGGGGGGGGGCAGGTGTGAGGGGGCAGTGGAGGAGAGGGGGGGTGTGTGAGGGGGCAGTGGAGGAGGAGATGGGTGAGGGGAAATGTGTGAGGGGGCAGTGGAGGAGGGGGGCAGTGTGTGAGGGGGCAGTGGAGGAGGGGGGCAGTGTGTGAGGGGGCAGTGGAGGAGGGGGGCAGTGTATGAGGGGGCAGTGGAGGAGGGGGGCAGTGTGTGAAGGGGCAGTGGACGAGGAGGGAGGGGGGCAGTGTGTGAGGGGGCAGTGGAGGAGAGGGGGGGGGGGGCGCTGTCGGCAGGTCGTCACACAAACATGGCGGCCGTCGTCGGGCTGCGCTGATAAGGCGATGCCGCGGCTGAGGGGCGGAGATGAAGGTAGGCGCTGGAGGAGCGATGGGACGTCCGGGACCCAGGAGGCCGGGCCCACGGGAGGACGGCCGGGGAACCCCGGGGTGGATGGGGCCCGGACCGGGCAGCTGTCACCGACATGCCCCGCGATATGGACTCGGCTCGGTGAGCACGGGCCATCGACAGCACCCAGCCGCCCTGTCTCCTCCACTGAAGTCGGAGGCGGGGGGCGGGGGGGGGGGGGGGGGGAGCTGTGCCAATGAAGAGGAGGAGCAAAGGGCCTGAGAGAATTAGGGGGAAGTACGCTTCGCCTATTTCTCTATAACATTATTAGTATTATTATTATCACCATTAAGTTAACATCAGTAGCAGCATTATCATCATCGTCATCGCCATCATTATTATCATTAACACCACCATTAACACCATCATTATCATCATTATCATCATTATCGTCATTATCGTCATTATCATCATTATCATCATTATCATTATCATCATTATCATCATTACAATCATCATTACCACCATTATCACCATTATCATCATTATCACAAAAATCATCACTACCATCATCATTATCATCATCATCATCATCATCAGTATCATCATCATAATCAGGATTACTATGATTATCATTATCACAATTAGCATTACCATCATTACCATCTCTATCATCATTATCACATTATCATTATCATCATTATCATGCTTACCATCATTACCATCACTACCACCATTATCACCATTAACACCATTATCATTATCACAATTAGCATTACCATCATTACCATGTATATCATCATTATCACATTATCATTATCATCATTATCATGATTACCGTCATTACCATCACTACCACCATTATCACCATTAACACCATTATCATCATTAAAACTATTATCACCATTATTAATTATTATTATTATTTAAAGCTTAAAGCTGCATAATCCCATGAAAGTGGGAAACACAGAGAGCAGGGTTCGAACCCACGTTTCTTGCCATTCCGAGACTAGTGTGCTAGCCATTACACCACCTAGGCAAATAAGGGGAAGTTAGCTTATTTCTATATAGATAGGATAAGTACTTATCGATATATAAAGGGCGGAGCGGCCTATCCTCCATTATTGTTTTATATTAGCTACTGCGCAGTAGCCAACCGCGTGTGTGCGGAAATTGAATTGGTTTGGAAATTGAATTGGAGTGCGCACCTGCTTTTCAAACTGTCCACATCTCCTGCTCGCTTGGCTGTTGCCTACCGGTTTGGCTCCGGTCGTCTACCGGCGGTTCTCCTGTCAACTATTTTCTGCTGTCAGGAAAAAGTTGGTTCTGCTGTCGGTTCGTCTTGCCGAGTTCATCGTGCTTGGAGACGACATGGTGTTCTGTCGTGACTGTGGAGAGTCGCATAAAAAGGACGACAAAGCAGCGTGTATTGCGGAGCAGCAAAAAAGACCGACGACACGGCGTTCGACTATGGCGGCGAAAAAAAAGGAGGCGGACGACGGAGAGCTGGAAGTCATGGACGCTTCATTGGCGTCAATGTCGGTGGACGACCGAGAGAAGAAAGTGGAGGACGAAATAACCAGGTTAGAAGCGGAGATACGGCTGGGGGCGCTTGAGGGGTGCATGATGGAGCTCCAGACGGTGCGTGACGGACAACTTGGACAACGTCTGCAGCGGACGGAAGAGCGGACGGCAGACCGCGTGGACGACGGAGGGCTACCGTCGTCGGCGTGGAATGCGGGAGCTGCACCACAAGGGCCGGGCGACGCTTTGAATGCGTTTTCCAGCTATGGCCGCTCACGGGTGCGTACTCGTGAACAAGGGGGACGACGACGAACACGCAGCAGGAGTGACAGTAGCTCCAGCAGGAGACGGCGCAGTAAGTGGGCGCTGAAACGGTACACTGTTGCAGGAAAGGAAGTGCGGAAATTGAATGGGTATGAAGTATTAGCTGCCACTGGGGCATGGGCGCTGGACATTGCTGAGTTGAATGTAGCTGATTATAGAGCAATATTAGAGCATGTTGTATTTATTGCGGTGCATGCGAGGGACGACTATTTCAGGGATTCGACGCATGTAGACTATGCTTTGGCTGTGCGGAAGTCGGCAGAGAGGATTGGAATGGCTGCTTTTGCAAAAATAAATTCTGGTGAAAGTGCTGTTCATTATGGCGCACAGAATGCGACGGTGCGGAAAGCTGGTGCGGGAAGTGGTTTTGGAAGGAAGGCAGCAGGAGGTAGTCAAAGACCATCTCGCTGTTGTTATCAGTGGAACGGAGATGACAGTTGCTCTAGGACAGAGGAGGAATGGATATATGAGCATAAATGTTCCAAGTGTGGTTCAAAGGGCCATAAGAAATATAAATGTAAAGAATGAAAGAGCAAAGGGCCGATTTCGTCTATAGCAAGCAATCGGCATGTGCTTCATTTGCCCTCATATGATTCTTTTGCCCTCACTAGAAATGTACATCATTTGAATTCTAATTGTGCTGATACCCCTTTGAGTGTTGATTGCCAGTGGAGGAGGGTATTGCCGGTATTGGAAGGGGGGGCTGGAGGGGGGCGTGTACATGGGGGGAGTGTTACATGCGACCTCCTCGTTTGTACATCAGAACATTGCTGACATTCCGGTGAACCGGGTGGTGATAGACTGTGTGGATGGGGGGACGGGGGGGGGTGTCTACATGACAGGGTTGTGACATGTGACCTACCGGTGTCTCAGAACATTCCGGACATTCCGGAAGGCGGGGTGCTGACTGACTGTGTGTGTGGGGGGGGGGGGTATGGGCAACCCCGAATATGACATTCCTTTGACTTTTCAGCCAACTATGATTGATTGTTTGCTTTGGACTTTTCCTGGTGGTTTGGGAAGGGAGATTGATTTTGTTGTTGAAAATTGCGATGGTACCCTGCTTGTTACTATAGTGCATGAAGATTTAAGTTCTGTTTGTTTGCCTGTGACTATGAATTGTTATAGAGGTAGTTGCACTTGTACACATTTTATTGCAGGGATGCCAGCACAGCTTCGTCCTTGCAGAGTTTTCATTGAATGTTTCTATCGAGGAGAGGTGGACCCGGATTGGCAGTTCATGTTAACGGGTGTCACTTTTGGTTTCAAAGTTATTAATAACAATTGTGATTTGAAATATGACTTAGCTAGAAGGAGTAGGTGTTCAGTTGAACATAGAAAGTTAATTACTAAAAAATTTCAGGAGGAGTTAGATGCTAATATGATCTCTGAAGTCTCTGATCTCCCATGTTGTACCCATGGGGTCTTTGTAGTACCGAAGTCGGATGGTGGGGGAAGAGTTGTTGTTGATTGCAGTAGACCAGATTATTCAGTAAACAATGTCACGGATGCAGTTGCTAAGAAATTTTCTTATAATTCAGTCGATGATGTTGTCCGCGTCCTGCAATGTGGAGATTATTTATGCACAATTGATATCAAGGACGCTTACCGTGCTGTGTCCATACATCCATCGGATAGGATTAGGCAGGGCTTGTTAGGTCCGTCACTGGTCGGTCAGCAGGATATTTATTATTGTGATAATCGTTTGTGCATGGGACTTTCTTCTAGTCCGTACATTTTTTCGCGCATTTCTGATTTTGTTGTTAGGTGTGCCGCTAGGCAGGGCATGGAGTCACTCGTCAATTATTTGGACGATTTTTGCGTGATAGCTCATTCAAAGCCCGAGGCTATGCGCAATCAGTGGACGGTGATTTCAATTTTGCGCAGAATAGGATTCTTTATTAACAATAATAAGGTGACGGCGGCCGAAACTAAAGTTAGGTTTCTAGGTATATTTGTTGATAGTGTTGACTCTGCCGCAGGATAAATTGGACAAAACAATCGATATTTTGTTTAAATTGCAGGGCAGGAAAAAGGCTAGTAAGAAAGAGTTGCAGCAGGTAGGGGGTCTTCTGGCTCATTGTTCAAAAGTGATCAAGGGCGGGAGGACTTTTTCCCCAGGGGATTTATGACTTTCTAGCTCGCCTCAAGAAGTCACACTATAAAATTTGCCTTAACAAAGGCATTAGGGAGGACCTTCATTGGTGGCTCGACTATGCTAGGAGCTTCAATGGCAAGGCTAAGATATTGCAGAATTTCGCTCCGATAGAGTCGGTCTACAGCGATGCCTCCAAGTGGGGATACGGAGCTTTGTGTGGGACTGATTGGTTGGTTGGTTCTTTCCATCAGGCGGATACCGCAAGGTTGCGGAGTTATGCTGGTCATCATATGGTAGCCACTGACAAGGGGATTAGTGAGGACCACATTAATGTTCAAGAGTTGTATGCTATTTATGCCGCGATGATGCGTTGGCAAGTGGAATGGCGGGATAAGAATTTGTTGTTTATAACTGACAATACTGTAGTAAGTACAGCGCTTAATACCGGGCGTTCTAGGAGCAGCCATATTATGTACTACATTAAGCGTTTATTTTGGTCGTCAGTGAAGAATAATTATTCTATTCAATCAATATATATTAAAATTAACTTGAATAAATATTGTGATGCTTTGAGTAGATTGAAGGAGCAGGGCAGCCATAGAAGGTTATCAAATTTGATCATGAATGACTCTTTTTGTTGTGCCAATGTTTTTTCCGCTCCTTTTTGATTTTTTTCTAGGATGGGCCAAGCTGGAGAATGAGCAGAAGGCGTTTCAATTACGGAACTATGCGGAGAACTCACTGGTGACCCGGTCTTCTCAGATAAACAAATATTTAGAATTTGTGGAAGGTTTCCATCTGTCACGTTCGCCCATTCCTTGCTCGGATGAGCAAGTGGCGATTTATGCAACCTGGCTAGCCAGGTCCCTTAAGTACTCGTCGATTCGGAATTATTTGAGCGGTTTGAATTATTTTCTTCGGTTGCATTCTGAACCAGTGATAGACTATACTAATTTTACATTAGCGTCAACGCTGAGGGGTATTCGGAGGGTAAAGGGGGATACTCCGGTGAAGGCTATTCCTATGCTTCCTCATATGTTGCGTTTGATTTTCTCTTTTTTGACAGCTGGGCGAGGCCATGTAGCATGGCAAGCGGCAATATTGTGTTCATTTAGGGGGTTGCTGAGAAAATGTCAGGTAACGGAGTCGGATTCTGCTCTCCGGAGAGAGGATTTCCATTTCCACGAGTGGGGGATGGTCTTAACCTTGCATCATTCCAAGACCATACAATTTAGTGAGCGTAGATTGGAAATTCCGATTGCTAGGTGCCCTGATATAGCTTTATGTGCGGTGCACTGGGCAGAGCTGCATTTTGAGCAAGTGCCGGCTCCCTTGTCCTTTGCAGCTTTTCAGATACCAGTAGGAAGAGACCGTTGGGCTCCTCTAGATTATGCAACTTATCAGGCAATGTTGAAGCTTTTTGCCTGTAGGGCGGGGTTGGATACCACCCAGCTAAGCTCCCATTCACTACGTAGAGGGGGCTGTACATTTTTGCACATGTCGGGTGCAACAATTGAAGAAATTCGTGCTAGGGGGGACTGGGTCTCCGAAACAGTCTATGACTACATTAAGACTCCCCTTTCCAGCCGAATTGTGGATGATATGCGTGTGGCCGCAATTCTGTGGGTGACACATGACTAGTGGGTTGGGGGGAACCGTGGGCGTTTCCTTTGGGCAGTTGCCTAGCCATGAGACTATTAAACTGTTCAACCCATATTCATGTTAGTGTTTGTTTCCAGAGCATAGCCTACTTTATAGATAGGATAAGTACTTATCGATATATAAAGGGCGGAGCGGCCTATCCTCCGTTATTGTTTTATATTATCTACTGCGCAGTAGCCAACCGCGTGTGTGCGGAAATTGAATTGGTTTGGCCTAAACCTTGTGCGCCAACGGAAAGTGAGTTGGCTTGGCCTGATTGGGTCTCATGACCGCCTGCTACTGCAGCGCCACTTTGTGCTTGTGGCCTGCGCCCCTCTGTTTGGCCAGTGCGCACCTGCTTTTCAAACTTTAACCGGCTGGGCAGTTGCCTAGCCATGAGACTATTAAACTGTTCAACCCATACTCATGTTAGTGTTTGTTTCCAGAGCATAGCCTACTTTATAAGAGTATTATATCATTATTATTATTATTATTATTATTATTTAAGGCTGCAAAATCCCATGAAAATGTAATGGGGGTGATGAAAACGGGAAATATCGTTCCTGGAGCAGGATTCGAACTCACGCGTCTTGCCATTCCGGGAATAGCATGATAACTATCTATCCATGCCTACATGTTCATGCGGCTCCTTGCCTGAGAAGTAAGTGTATGGTAGTAGGTACTACACTCATCCCCCTGGAATTGTAAGTATTTTAAACTCGTAAATCATTTAATGATTACAATTACATGAACTAAAATACCTCCGGCTGGGTCAGACAAAACCAGCCCCAACTTTGCTAGCTCCTAGTCCTAGCCTGAAACTCAATATTTATTTACAAGTTTACTGGTTACGTCAAATATATCACGCTCACAACATAGATATAAATCATTTAATGATTACAATTACATGAACTAAAATACCTCCGGCTGCGTCAGACAAAACCAGCCCCAACTTTCCTAGCTCCTAGCCTGGAACTCAATATTTATTTACAAGTGTACTGGTTATGTCAAATATATCACGCTCACAACTTAGATATAAATCATTTAATGATTACAATTAGATGAACTAAAATACCTCTGGCTGCATCGGACAAAATCAGCCCCAACTTTCCTAGCTCCTAGCCTGGAACTCAATATTTATTTACAAGCTTACTGGTTATGTCAAAGATATCACACTCACAACTTAGATATAAATCGAGGTTTGTCCATGCTGCTCAAGTAGAATATGCACACATGGACTATTCAAATCAATATCCATTAATAAATTAACAAATATATATTTTTTTTGCGTAGATAACACCGGTATAATCATTTATGTGGAAAGTATTATGTTACCATTCACATGAAATTTACTAGTACATTTTTTTATTGGTTTAAATTTGTTTTATTATGGTGTATTTCTGTTGCCATAGCGGTTCAGTCTAATGAAGGGGGAGTTCCCCTTGCTCTTCCACGTGGAATGAATCTAACGTTGGACCTCGAACTAGATAAATGGTTCCCATGGTTCCCAATGTGTATAGGCACACACGCCCTCTGGTGGGTAATTGCAACTTGTAGCGGTGACGTCACCCAGCTAATACTGAACCCCACGTGACACCGGTGTGAGAATTTCCCGCACTGCTTAACCTTCCACGTATAAACCACGGCAAACACTCTGGATTTAATCCCACACCAGGTGTATATGTATGAGGGAGTGAGTGGGGTTAGGGGTGAGTGGGTGTGGGGGTGAGTGGGTGTGGGGGTGAGTGGGGTATGGATGGTGGGGTGGGGGTGGGGGTGGGGGGGAAGTGAGAGGGGGCTGTGGAGAGGAAAATGAGAGGTGGAGGAGAAAGGGGTGGGGGTTGAGGGGAGAAGTGGGGAATGGGCAATGGGGAGAGGTGGGAGGAATGTGTATGGGGGAAGGGGCGGGAAGGGGGGTGGTGAGGATGGGGTGGGGTGTGGTGAGGGGAGAAGGGGAATAGGAAGGGGGGGCGAAGGGAAGAGGGGGGGGACGGGAAGAGGGAAATAAAGGAAGCGGAAAGGGGCGAAGGGGGGAAGAATGGAAAGGGGGAAGAGGAGACGATGGGGCAAGGGGAAGAAAAGGGGAGAAAGAGGAAGAGGGGGAGAGGGGAAGAAGGGTGTGGACGGTAGGGGAAGAAGAGGAGGGACGTGGATGTGAAGGTGGTGGAGAGCGGAGGGAGTGGGGAGAGCGGGGAGTGTGGAGGAAAAACAGGAATAGCTAGAGGAGAAGGGAGTGTGTGTGGGGGGTGAGAGAAGGGGAGTTGGAGGGGAAATGATGGGAAAGAGGAGAGCAGATGGGAGGTGGGTGTGGAGGGAGAGTGTGGGGAGTGCGGAGGGGAAAGGGGGGGGGGGGAGATGGAGAGAGTGCGTGCAGGAGCAATAAGGAGGGGGGGGAGTGGGAGTGGTGGAGGGGAGGAGAGGATGGTGGGGAAATCGGTGTGTGTGTGGGGGGGGGAGGGGGGGGGGGTAGTCTGGTTCGCACCGATTACGCAGTCGCTGGTTACTTGTTCTAGTCGTAGAGTATAACCCCATTAAACCAAACTTGAAGGGACCATAGAAATTTGTTTGGATTAACCAATCATTGGTTTAACCGAGCTTTGCCTTCCACTTTGACTTGGCTTTGGCAAAAAAGTGGGTGCATCATGAATGTAATATACAATGTTTGTGGACACTTTGTTTATTGTTTTTTTAATATTTATATACAGTTTAACCCCATTAAACCAAGCTCGGTTGAACCAAACAATCAGTTAATCCAAACTTTTTTCACCGGCCTGACAAAATACTACCATTTATCATATAAAAAAGTCTTAGATGACCTAAAAGTTTGGTTTAACCATACCGGAAGTGGCCTTGGGCCCAACAATTTTGTTTGGATTAACCGATACTTTGGATTAACCGACTTTGGTTTAACCAACTTTTTTTATATGATAAATGGTAGTATTTTGCTGGGATGCCAACAAAAGTTTGGATTAACTGATCGTTTGGTTTAACCGAGCTTGGTTTAACGGGGTCGTACTGTAGTACGTTCTGTCATACCGGGCGCGGTGGCTGAATCGGTAGGGCGCGGGCCTCGCCGGCGATAGATCGGGAGATCGTTTCCCTGTCGAGTCAAACCAGTGACATATAAAATTGATACTTGTCGCTTCCTAGCTAGGTGCTTGGCATTAATAGGATAGGGCAAGGACTGGTCAGCTCAGTGTCAGGATAATGTGACTGAGTGGGATATCGCATCATGGTGCCAACAGCATGATTTCCCAGTGGGGCAACACTCTAAAGTCACCATGAGCGCACACTGTCACAAGTTGGTACCTGTCCTGATAATGACCTTAGATGTTGCCAGCATGTAAACCTCCAACAACCAACTAACCAAGCTTCTGTCATTCGGTGCTTGGCCTTCCCCCCACTCCCCGTCCCCACCCCCTGCCCCCGGCCTGCCCCACACCGCCTTCAATCTAAGAATGGCCCCAATTACTGGTGGCACCCAGGGCGGGTTGGGGGAGGAGTGAGGGTGGGGGTGGAGGTAGGGGGTGGGGGTTGTGCAGCCGTGTGGGGATTAGTAGAGTGCAGTAACAACGCAGTGCTTACCAGTCCCGTAAATCCAGCCCTAATCCCACCCCGCCCAAAACTGTTTGGCAGGAACCCTCCTTTTGTCAATATTGTCAATCTCCCTACAGGTCCAGTTATGCGACCACCCAGCAACACTCCATACCCACCCAACCCCGCCACTCCCGCCGTCGCCCCCATACACACACCGCCCTCACCTCCCCGCCCTCACCTCCCCACCCCGTCCTCACCTCCACCCCACCCCTACCACGCCCTACCCGACTCCTACTCTGCTACTTCGCCCTACCCGACCCCTACTCTGCCATGCACCCTCCCCCCCCCCACCCTTACCCTGCCCTACGCAACCCCTACTCCGCCCCCAACCCCACCTTTACCTCGCCCCCACCCTCACCTTGCCCATACCCTAGACCAGTGTCTAAGTTGTATAACTCTTATTATTTGAAAATATATAGATTTTGTTGAACTATGTATTTATTATATGTAGTTGACACATACACATATGCTTAGATAGCACACATACCTACACATGTACGCATATATACACATGTATATGACTATATATATATACAGAGAGAGAGGAGAGATGGGGAAGAAATGAGAGAGGAGAGAGAGAGGAGGGAAAGCGCGGGGGATTTTGTATTATATAGGTGTGTTATGACACATATGTATTGAGAGAGGATAAAGGGGAGATTTGTTATTATATATGTTAAATATAGAGAGGAGGGAAAGAAAGAAGGATATGTGTGTCATTATATATGTGTTATGCATACATATATACAGAAAGAAAGGAAAGAGTGGGAGAACAAGGGAGAGATTTGTTATTATATATATAATATGAATAAGCAATGCTTAGGACCGACCCCCCGATATAACTACAGCAAAGTATTTTATGATTGCGCATGTATTTTTGTACTACACTCGCGGTGTTCGATTTGAAATTCTAGCAACTCGGGTGACCCGAGTCACGCTCGTGATAATCAAATACGGCTGTCATATCTGCGGAATAAACTATTAATATTTGATTTGTGCATCCATGACAAATTGTTCTTTATTTCTTTTAATTTTGAATAAAATAAAAGTTTTGCACTATGCGTATCGGCAAATTCTATGGCAGTGGGCATTTGTTTTGATATATTATTAACCAATAGCTGACCCAGAATACAGTCAATTGGGTCTATGGGCTTAATGCCTTGACATATTTGCTGCAGAGTAGCATGGAGGAACACTTACACTGGTCCCGGTGATGTCATCTGGCCATATATGGAAGATTTGTAGGGAGGGACCAGTGTAGTCATTCCTTGATTCGGCGTGCGCTACTCTGCGGCGGTGCATTGTCAAGCCATTAAACCCATAGGCTATTATTAACCAATCGCTGTCGTCCTCCCTGTGTGCTGTGTAGCAAAGCTCGACAAGCGATTTCCATTTCCATTTGCTGGATTCTGTTATTCGACATGAGTTTACAAATGGCGGTGCCCATACAGTGCTATTTCTGTTTCCGTTTGCTGGATTTTGGGGAAGTAATGTTCAGTACGAGTATTGTTTATGTGTATATATCTACATGCGTTAGTCCGAAGCCTCCCGTGGGTGGGTCGGTATCATATTTACTCCATGTTGTATATATACTCCCTTTTATGTTACATACATATACATAGATATATAATATATGTATATATATGTAATATAAAATGGAGTATGTATATCATGGAATGTATATATAAAATAATTTTTTTTTTATATCTACTCCATTTTATATTATATTAGATATATATATAAATTCCTCCGAGCTAGTGGAGGAGAGGCCCCGTGCAGGAGGCGAAGAGATGCATGCCGTTACCTCACCACCCCTCCACCCTGGGGAGGGGTAGGAGGTAGTGCCACCCACTCCAGGTATAATATTACATGCGATAACGGGATTATCATCATCCATATATGTGATGTATAAAACTTATGCGAGTATAAAGTCGCATAAGGGAATATCCCCTACGGTCACGCCGATGTTGTGTACTACTTTATGTGTGACCCCTCTCCTGGGTGGGATGGTGGCGCCACCCCCCCCCCCCCCAGTGCCGCGAATACTGTCAGTCGCGTATATGTATGTATATATATGTAATGTAAAATGGGTTATATATATAATAGAATAAATATATATAATAACAAATCCATTATATATACTCCATTTAATATTCCGTATATATATATATGTAATATGTGTATATATATGTAATATAGAGTGCAGTATACATACAACAGAGTGTATATAACAACGAATCTCTCCCCCTCTCTCCTTTCTCTCTCTATATATATATATGTATACATAATATATATACATACATATACATATATATATATGTTTTGGGGTACTTTTACTTCTATCCTTGAACCCTTAATGAGAAGGCCAAGGTACATCGCCCCCCCCCCCCACCCCACAACCCCGCCTCACCACGCCCCACCCACAGCCAATGTTTGTTGAGGTAAAGAGTTTGGCCAACGGACCTAACCCAGTGCGGGTCAAAGGTCAGGGGTTGAGAAGTCCCATTGAAGAGGGCTGGGATTGCGTACTTGAGGTGTTGCATAACGGTCCTGCGCAGGCGCCACCAGGCGCCCACCAGGTGCCCGATGGGCGCTGGCGTCTCTGTCACCATGGAAACGACCCCGCTAATCCGACCGCTGGGTGGGTGAGGGGGGTTGTATATACAGTAAAACCTCTCTAAATCGACCGACCAATGGACCGACTTTAAATGGTCCATTTAGGGAGGTGGGAGGTTTAAGGAGTTTTTTAATCGTTACAATGGTATTGTATGGGCGATCGTTTGGGACCTGATTAAAGCGATCGATATAGGGGAGTGGTCGATCTGTGGAGGTGGTCGGTTAGAGAGATTTAACTGTATATATACAGTATAACCCCATTAAAACAAGCTCGGTTAAACCAAACGATCGGTTAATCCAAACTTTTTTCGGCGGCCCGGCAAAATACTACCATTTATCATATAAAATATAGTTGGTTAAACCAAAGTCGGTTAATCCAAATTATTGGTTAATCCAAACAAAATTGTCGGATCCCAGGCCACTCCAGTATGATTAAACCAAACTTTCATGTGGTTATAAGGTCATCTGAGACCCCACTGACTTTTTTATATGATAAATGGTAGTATTTTGCCACGCTGCCGAAAAAAGTTTGGATTAACTCATAGTTTGGTTTAACCGAGCTTGGTTTAATGGGGTGATACTGTACATACATAAAAAAAACAATAATCAAAGTGTCCACATACATTGTATATTACATGTGCAATACACGCTTAGTCAAATTCAAAGTCAAAGCCAAATCTTGGTTAAACCAATGATTGGTTAATCCAAACAAATTTCTAGGGTCCCTTCAAGTTTAGTTTAACGAGGTTATACTGTATTCAGTGCTGTGAAGGAAGGGGTGGACCTCGAGGAGTGGATGGGTGGGGTGGGGGTGGGGTGGGGTGGTGTGAGGGTGAGCGGGGGAGGGGTGGGGTTGGGTGGGGGTGTGGTGTGGGGTGGGGGGTGGGGGGTTCTCTTCACCCACTGCATACATACGCCTTGTTTATCAGGTACATAGGATTTGGGGGACTTGTTGCAGACAGTCAACACTACTCGTCATCTACAGTGTGTGTTTGCAACGCCCAAGCCTAATAATGAGCCAATGGCGGTCAGCAGGGGGCAGCACGAGGCTGGTCGACTGGTCCCCCGCTTCACACGGCCATGGTAAGTTGGTTGGTGGTTGGAGTTTTACATCCTGGTAACATCTAAGGTGATATCAGAACGGGTACTGACTTGTGACAGTGTGCGCTCATTGCAACTTTATAGTGTTGCCCCACTGGGAGACTGGGACACCAGCACCATGACCTGATATCCCATTCAGTCACATTATCCTGACACTTAGCCAACCGATCCTTGCCTGCTCCTAATAATGCTTAGGACCTTGGTAGGAAGCGACAAGTATCAATTTTTAAGTTATTGGTTTGACTCGACCAGGGTTCCAGCCATGGTAAGGACCAACCTAATGATTTCCGCAGTCCCTCATTGGTTCTGAGACAGGGCTGCCAAACAAATCCATTGGACAAAGGTATCGGAAGGCTGGGTAAAAGAAAATGACCATATGAATTCTTAATCTGAAAAAAAAGTACAGTACAACCCCATTAAACCAAGCTCGGTTAAACCAAATGATCGGTTAATCCAAACTTTTTTCGGCGGCCCGGCAAAATACTACCATTTATCATATAAAAAAAGTTGGCTAAACCAAAGTCGGTTAATTCAAACAAAATTGTCGGGCCCCAGGGCAATTCCGCTATGGTTAAACCAAACTTTCATGTGGTTATAAGGTCCCTTCAAGTTTGGTTTAATGGGGTTATACTGTATTATCTTCACTTTGAGTAGGTGTGAATATTGTATCTAATGAGTCTACTCCTGGAGTTTCTAGCTTTAACAAATTTCGCGAGGGAAGCTGCTACACTTTGCAATGAAGAAGGGAAATACACACTCTTCCCTTGCTCTGTTCCCCGCCCCCTCCCATTCCAACAACATCAGGACCATCTGTGCTTCTCTATCGATCCCAAGCCCAACTAACATATAACATCACACACACCGCTACTCCACTAAAATATTAACAAATCTCCCCCAAGCCTGCATTTCTCCCCCCCCCCCTCCCCTCACCTCCCCTCGAGGAACATGTGACCAGGAACCTGTACAGGCTACATGTTATATTGTTGGTGACCATACCCTGTGTATGCATGTGTAAGTGTATTGCCTGTATGTATGCAATCTTCCATAGAGGTACAGCCCTGTCCTCGAACGGACGGGGCTGCCCTCTATGGAAGATCTTATGATCAAAAAGAATCTCCGGTGGACTGGATGGACACCTCATGAGGATGTCATAAGACAGGCTACCAAAGCAGATCCTCTACTCTCAACTGTCTTCTGGTTACAGAAAGAAAGGGCGCCCTCATCTCCAGTTCAAGGATACCATCAAGAGAAACCTGAAGCTGAGAGACATTAAGACTGACTCATGGACATCACTCTCACAGCAGAGAGCTAAATGGAGAGCGACAGTCAAGTAATGAAAGCAGTGTTTGTTGCATTGGAACCGACAGCATAATGATGATGCAATTGTAAGCATTAAACAATTTAAGGGCAAAAAACCATTTAAGTTACAATTCCATCTTTCAATTCCAGGGTGTGTGTGTGTAATAGTCTACACTGCCCACTCAAGCAAGGAGCCACATAGACAGGCAGCCATGGATAGGGTGATTGCATCAAGGAGCCTAGATAGTTTAATGGTTATTAAACTATCCTGGAATGGCATGAACTGTGGGCTGGAATCCTGCTCTCAGTGCAATGTTTCCAATTTTCATCATCCCCTCCACCACGACAATATCTTTACTCAGTCAAAATGACCAGTGCTTCTCAACCCCACCTCCACACCCACACACCCACACACCTCCACACCCACACTCATCCACACCCACACTCATCCACACACACCTCTCCACACCCACACACCTCCACACCCACACACCTCCACACCTCCACACCTCCACACCTCCACACCTCCACACCTCCACACCTCCACACCTCCACATCTCCACACCTCTACACCCACACACCTCCACACCCACACACCTCCACACCCACACACCTCCACACACACACCCTCCACACAACACACCTCCACACCCACCACCTCCACACCCCACAACCTCACACCTCCCACACCCCACACCCCCACACCTCCACCCCACACACCTCCACACCCACACACCTCCACACCCACACACACCCACACCCACACACCCTAACACCCACACACCTCCACACCCACACACCTCCACACCCACACACATCCACACACACACCTCCACCCCCACACACATCCACCCTCACACCTCCACACCTCCACACCTCCTCACCTCCACACCTCCACACCGCCACACCTCCACACCTCCACACCTCCACACCCAGACCCCTCCACACTCACACATCTCCACACCCACACACCTCCACACACACACACCTCCACACACACACACCTCCACACACACCTCCACACACATCCACACACACATATCCAGACACGCACACGCACCTCCACACCCCCACACATCTACACACATCCACACACACATCCACACCCCACACATCCACACATACACCTACACCCCCACCCCCCACCCCGCACACACCCACACCCAGCCACAGTCTTTTCACTGGAATAAAAGCGATGAGTAAACACACAAAAAAAGGGAAAAAAGGTCAACTTGCTTGTGGTACAAGCGGAATGACTGTACGTCTGTGAAAATAGATGGTCATTGTCCGGTGGCCATTTACAAGTACACAATGTGCATTATTACATCTGGAGACATTCTGCTGATGGAATCTGCATACAACAGAGTTACATTGTGCAATAACACATAATGCCATAACTACAGATCACCACAGGGAGGGTCCAGGAATACCAATGTTAAATGCACACCTCCATTAAAGTTGCATAATCGGATGTTTTTGAGTTTTTGTCATTTCCTGAGATAAATGATTAGTATTAGCAACTTTACTTTCGTTTGAAGTAATTTTGATGTTTAAACTTAATGATTAACCTTTGAGATATTTGAGGTGTAAAGATGCAAAATTAATCTTGGCAAGCACACCAAAGCTCTGACACCATAGGCTTCTGAAGTAGCAGGTTCTATTAAATTGACTCAGTATTTCCCTTGATGTGGCAACAAATGTGTAATAACTGCATCAGTATCTGAGTTAGGTATATAGAATCAAATCTAGATAACCGCTTTGGTTTAGAAAATGTATGCTTTTATCGGACTACGCAGCTTTAATGGTAGAATCAATAGACATCCAAACAATCCAGCTCTCCCTTCCCCTCAGCCCCCTTTCCCCTGTTCCCCAGCTCCCCAGCTCCCCCTTCCCCCTTCCCCTGTTCCCCTGTTCCCCTGTTCCCCTGTTCCGCTATTCCCCTATTCCCATGTTCCCCAGCTCCCTCTCCCCTGTTTTCCTGTTCCCCTGTTCCCCTGTCCCCCTGTTCCCCAGCTCCCCCTCCCCTGTTCCCCTGTTCCACCGTTCCCCTGTTCCCCTGTCCCCCTGTTCCCCAGCTCCCCTCCCCTGTTCTCCTGTTCTCCTGTTACCCTGTGCTCCTGTTCCCATGTTCCCATGTTCCCATGTTCGCCAGCTCCCCCCTCCGCTGTTCCCACGTTCCCCTGTTCCGCCCTCCACTCTTCCCATGTTACCCTGTTCCCCAGCTCCTCCTCCCCTGTTCCCCTGTTCCCTTATTCCCCACTTTCCTCTCTTCCCCCTTTCCCTACTACAGGGTATATGAACACTTGTCAAATGGATCTATTATTATACCTCAATGGAATCATCAACGACTCTATAATTTAATTGTTATCCCCTATGCTGCATTGTTAGTACCCACAATTGTTAATTAATTATTATTTTCATTAATTGGTCTACTTTATTATTGCTTTTTATTATTCCTAGCCGTTTGCCAGTCCTCAGCATTCATTGGCAGTCTTTCTACTCCATTGCAAACAGATCTATTATTATATTTCAATGAATTCATTAACAATTCTATAATTTGATTGCTATCGCCTCCACTGCATTGCTAGCACAACTTATTGCTATTTACCAATTGCTTGCTATGCTTCCTCATTGATTTCTCATTGTGGATATAACATATACTGCCGACACGGCTGAAAGCAACCACCAATCAATCAATTGTTTTCTATTCTTTCTGACTGTGTCTTATTCATCTTCACTTATATTTTATAAGGTATTGTCAGTCCTCCTAATCCTTCTCCATCCATTCAAACTGATTATTATGCATCCAAATTAATTTGGTTTCTCTCCTGTCGATTGCTCCTTCTCCTCGTTAATCAATAATTCATTTAATATATTAATATTGTTCATACTCAGTAATTATAGCAATTTCTCATTAGAACATGATATTCATCCTCAGTATACAGTATTTCGAAAGTAGTCATAAATAGTACAATAAAAATATATTAAAATAATCTTTAAAAAGGCTACTTCTGGTGCATAGTTATTTAGCTTTATGATACTTATAAGATTTTCCTTTGGTATGGCACAAAGTAAATATACCGGTAATGGTGCAGTCACACTACGACGCTTCTCGCCGGCGACATGGCAACGTGTAGTGATTTTGGCGATAATAAGTGAAACGTCTGGATGCGCTGGTGGCGCGTTATGAGCGCGTCGTTACACGTTGCTACACTATCTTTGACGTTGATGGTCGGCCGACAACGTCGGCGTGCATTGCCGGTCGCCCAAGGTTTTAAGCATGTAAAAAAAAAAAAACAACTGTCAGCGCGCGTCAACGTGTGGGTTCCAATATTATGGCGACGTCAGAAGGACGTCGCCATCGCTGGAATATCGTTATGGGAATGCTAGGCAGTCACCACGCATGCAGGACGGTCGTTCCCACATGTTGCACCAAGCTGGGCCATTGCTGTTTTACGCCCTAGCAACATCTAAGGCCATATGAAAACGTCGCGCCAAACTTTTTCTCTTTTTTTTCCTCACGCGTCAACACCTGTTGGCCGCGCGCGAATAACGCGCCACGCTGATGCCAAACTTTTTCCCCAAACCGCCGAAAAGTTGGACGTTTCTCGGCGCACAAGATTTTATTTTCAATGCTGACGGGTCGCCGGGAGAAGCGTCGTAGTGTGACTGCACCATAACAAATGGTAGATGAACAATTTCTGACTTTCTCTGGGATGTACAAAGTCTGAGCCATTCAAACAGGCATGAAGCCTGGACATGATATCTACTGTGCATAGGGGGGAATCTTGTGTCTACAATTTTCTCAAGGGAGTGGGACGTAGCTCAGGTGGTAGTGTGTCCACCTGTGAAGGTGTTGGTCATGCTATCGATCATGCTCAGTGGACCCATTTGCAGGTTTCGCCTATTTTTCATTCCAACCAGTGGTCCACAATTGGTTCATCAAAGGCTGTGGTATGTGCTGTCCTGTCTATGAGAAAGTCCATATAAAAGACCCCTTGCTGCTTATTGAAAAGAGTAACCTATGTGGCGGCAGCAGGTTTCCTCTAAAGAAATGTCTCAGAATGACCATATGTTTGACGTCCAATATCCGATGATATGAAAATCAATGGGCTCTAGAAGTGTCATTAAATAAAACAAGACATTTCTGTTCTCACAACAGAGCAGCTTTTAGCCTCAGAAGACGATGAAGTGGGCCTAATTTCGGTCTCTCTCTCTATGTTTCTCTCTTTCTCTTTACTAGTCTCTCTGTTTCACCCATCCTGATAATATGAACTTAGATGTTGCTAGGAAGTAAATCAACAAGAAACAAATTCTGTTTCAATTGTAAGCCACACATAGCCCGAATGCTACCAGTACCACAGACCAACTAAGATGGCCGAATGAGTTGAGCATCCGTCTCCAGTTTTGGGAGACAGGGCGATCTGAACCCATGGGTTTGCGTGCTCGAACCCTGGTCGGGTCAAACCAATGACATATAAATGTATACTTGTCGCTTCCTAGCCTGACGCTCGGCATTATTAAGATAGGGCAAGACCTGGTTGGCTCAGTGTCAGGATAATGTGACTGAGTGGGATATCAGGTCATGGTGCTTTCAGCCTGGTCTTCCAGTGGGCCAGCACTATAAAGTTGCCATGAGTGCACACTGTCACAAGTCAGTACCCATCCTGATATGACCTTAGATGTTGCTAGGACGTAAAACAACACACAAAACAAACAAAACCAGTACCACTAGTCTGAGTCACACGTGCGAGCATGTCATTAGGTAGGTAGGTAAGCAGGGAGGAAAGGGGGGGAGGGAAAAGGAGAGATGGGGGAGGGGGGATCTCCTCCCAGGGGTCACTTTTGTGACTTGAACCCCACCACAAATTACCGTCTGCTTTTCCGGTAATGTTAGAGCGAGCCGGCTAACCGCGCGCCCAAATTACAGGTACCGGTCATCAGCGAGCGGACCGGGCGCGTCACCTGTCGGCGACGGCAGGTACTAATCTGCGTCATGTTCAGGTGCAGGCTGGGTGGAACTAGCAGCTAGCCCCCCCCTACCACCACCCCCACCACCCCACCACCCACCCACTCCTGTAGTATTCCACCACATTATGTACACAACTGCCGCGACCCAGCTACACCAGACTCATACATACACACATACATGCGCATGCGCATGCACATTTTTTGTAATGTATTTATTTTGTAATGAGTGATTTGTGACAGTGCTCTGGGAGTGTCTTGATAAGTTGCGATGGTTGCCATGGATACACAATTACTGCATTTGGTGGCGACGCTCGACAGACAGCGGCTAACACGGGGATAACACAGTTGGTCTCTGACCCGGGAATGGTTCCTTTGCATGCCTGTCCCCTAACCCGGTCCCCTAACCCCTTCCCTTAACCAGGGTCCTTGTTTCCTCAACAGATCGCCGCCGCCGCACAAAATATCACATCCACAGTGAGGACGCCCCAATAAAAGGGGTTAGGAAGCCCCAATTGGATGCTGACCTCTTTATCATAGTTATCCAGCTTGTTTACCATATATTAGTATTATTGACCCAACAAAGCCCACAAAGCCACGGAATGAATCTGGTAGTGTGTGCGTGTGCGCGTGTGTGCGTGTGTATGTGTGTGCATTTTAATTGTAGTTTATGGCAAAGATATAGCTTTAATTTTGTTCTCAAATTGTTGGTTGGTGAATTATGAGACACCCCTTCCCCCTTTCCCTCGTTCCCTCTCCCATCATCGGGGCCTGCTCACCTGGGGCTGTGATTGGGCATGTGTGGGTGTGGGTGTGGGTGTGGGTGTGGGTGTGGGTGTGGGTGTGGGTGTGAGTGTGGATGTGGATGTGGGTGTGGGTGTGGGTGTAGATGTGGATGTGGATGTGGATGTGGATGTGGATGTGGGTGTAGGTGTGGGTGTGTTGGGGTGGGTGTGGGTGGGTGTGGGTGTGGATGTGGGTGTGGGTGTGGGTGTGGGTGTAGGTGTGTGGGTGTGGGTGTGGGTGTGGGTGTGGTTGTGGGTGTGGGTGTGGGTATGGGTGTGGGTATGGGTGTGTGTGTGGGTGAGTGGATGTGTGTGTGTGTGAGTAAGTGTGGTGTGTGAGTAGGTGTGGGTGAGGCTGAGGTCTGCTGGGTGGTGGGGGTGACTCTACCCCTCCCCCCCCCCACACACGCACACATTGTTTTCTGAACCCAGAATGTAATAAATAAACGAAGGAGAAGGGGCGCAGTCAGGTGAACCACAATCTCACTAATTGTCTAATATGTGTGTTCTGAGTTCCGCTGGTCCCTCAGTAACACGCCAGGTCGCAGCTACAGCTTACACAGCAGCGGAAACTGGGGAGCTACCCCTCCCTCCCTCCCAGATATTTCCAGTACTAAAAATACTATAGAACATATAACCCATATTTATTGTGCACCTTATAACCATCCACATGTATGAGTGTGTGTGAGTGTGTGGTGGGGTGTGAGTGTGTAGTAGTATGTGTCAGAGTGCTTGAGTGTGTATGAGTGTGTGTGAGTGTGTGTGAGCGTGTCTGAGTATGTATGAGTGTGGTTGAGTGTGTATGTGTAAGTGTGAGTGTGTGTGAGTGTCTGTGTGAATGTGTGTATGAGTGTGTGTGAGTATGTGTGAGTGTGTGTGAGGGTGTGTCAGTGTGCATGAGTGTGTGTGAGTGTGTATGTGTAAGTGTGAGTATGTGTGAGTGTGAGTGTGAGTGTATGTGTGAGTGTGTGTGAGTGTGTATGAGTGTGTGTGAGTGTGTGTGAGTGTGTATGAGTGTCTGTGAGTGTGTGTGAGTGTGTGCGTGAGTGTGAGTGTTAGGGTTCGTGTCTGTTAAAGTTGGATAGTCCGATTGGTTTTGAAATTCTGGCATTTTTTACATAAATATATTAGATTGATCATTATTATCTACTTTACTTTAGTTCGAAGTAATTTTTATCTTAAATGGTAAACTTTTGATATATTTGAGGTGCAAACATGTATAACTCCCACAACCAAGCCAACGAAAAGTTTCGTATGATGCAATTGTAACACCGAAATTATAGGCTTATCCCAGTTGCTATTGCTTACTCTCCATTCATAGTATTGTCTTACTCTCGCTTTCACCAAGAGAGGGAAGAGGTGGGACCTGGCTTACTTCCGGTCAACAAATGCGAAAGTGAGGCAATGCGGTGGTCTGACAGCGTTCACAGGGTGGTTCAGTCTTCCCGTATCTGTCCGTCCGATCGGCCACTTACTTGTGTGTGTGGTGCTGGGGGGAGGAAGGGGGGGGGGGGGGGGGGGGGGGGAGGGGAGAAAGAAAGGGGAATGGAGGAGGGGGAGGGCGGAGGAGTAGGGGAGGGGAGGGGAGGAGTGGGAGATGGGAGAGAGAGGGTGAGGGGTGAGGGTGAGGGTGAGGGTGAGGGTGAGGGTTGAGGGTTGAGGGTGAGGGTGAGGGTGAGGTTGAGGTGAGGGTGAGAGGTGAGGGTGAGGGTGGGGTGAGGGTGAGGTGCGGTGAGGTGAGGGTGAGGGTGAGTGGGGTGAGGGTGGGAGGGGAGGTAGGGTGAGGTTGGAGGAGTGGGTGTAGGGGGTATGGGGAATGGGGAGGGAGGAGGGTGTGGAGGAGGGGGAGTGGCCGGATGGAGGAGGGGAAAGGAAGGAGGGGGGCCGGGGGGGGCGAATGCGAGGGGGACGGGGAGGGGGAAGGAATGAGGGGGGGAGAGGGAGCGGGAAGGGGGAAGGGGGAGGGGGAGAGGGAGCGGGGAGGGGGTCAGAGTCATCATGATGGCAGGGAACATGCGACCGACCGACCACCTTCTTATAAGTTTTAGCGGCGCAAATTGTTTTGTTTTGTTAATAAGCACATCCGAGGTGGCTGGGTGGGCGACCTTTGGGGGGAGGAGCCTTTAATTGGTGGCATTTCGCAGCATCGCCTCGCCTTTAATGCCACCGATTGATCAGCTCAAAGTGCCATCGACACTAAAGGCCACCCTTGGTGATTTTTTAACTTAACCTGATGTTACCTTTAGCTTAGAGGTGGGTAGTGCGAGATGGGGGAAGGTGTGTGTGTGGGGGAGGGGGGGGAATGGGAGGGGGGGGGAGGGAAGCGGAGGTGGGAGGGGGGTAAGGGGAGAGGGGAGAGGATGGCATGGGGATTGGGAAGGAGGGGGGGGGAGCAAGGGGCAGGGGGAAGGGTGGAAGGGGAGGGGAACCGTAGTGGAATGGAGGGGGTGGTCTGGGAGGAGGGGAGGGACGAGAGGAATGGGAGGGAGAAGGGAGGAGAGGAGATTGGGGAGGGTACGGGAGGGGAGGGGTCAGGAGGATGGGAGGGGAGGGGAGGGGGGGAGGGGGGGGGAATGTCGGGGGAGGTGGGGGAAGGGGCAGGGAGAATTAGGGAAGGGGAGGTTGGGGAGGGTAGGGTAGGGGAGGGGGCGGAGGGGAGGAGCGGAGGGGAGGGGAGGGTGGGGGGAGGGGAGGGACGGGAGGAGAGGAGTTTGGTGGAGGACAACTGAAAAAGGTCCGAAAAGGGGAAGATGAAAGAATCGAATTCATTACCGTCGGCTTTCTGGAAATATTCGGTGCTGACCCCTCAGCCTAGCTTCTACACGGGGTGGGGGAGGAGGTCTGGGTGGGTGGGGGTGGGTAGGTGTGGTGGGTGTGGGTGCGGGGAGGTGCGTGCATGTGTCATCGTATGCCACGTCCCCTTGTCTCAGCAACACCGTCCTAGTGGTGGACAGGGCTGATGACAGCTTCAAATTGTCTAAACCCAAACACTTACCTCAGATTTTGATAGTGTATATTCAACTTGCATAGCGGTGCACATATATGGGGTGTTTGTTGTTGCTACCTTGGGACGGGTGTTCACTAAATTCAATTAAAGTGGCATAGTCCGATGGGTTTTGAGTTTCTGTCATTTTCTGAGATAAACATATTATGGTGATCGTTATAATCTATCCTACTTTCACTTGAAGTAACTTTTATTTTAAATAGCTAACTTTTGAGATATTTGAAGTGCAAACAAGCAAAATTAGTTTTGGCAAGCTTGCTAAAACTCTGAAACCATAGGTTTCTGCAGTATCAGATTCTATTAAATTGCCTCAGTATTCCATTCTGTGTGGTGACAAATGTTTAACAAGTGCACCAGTATATAAGTTTGATATGTAGAATCAAATTGAGATACTTGTTTTGGTTTTGAAAATTTGAAGCTTCACCGGACTATGCAGCTTTAATAGAACCTGTTAACTGTCGAAGCGTATGGTGTCTAATTGTTTACGTGTATGCCAACATGTTTTCCCACTTTAAATATCTAGAAAATTAGCCAGTTATAGTCAAAGGTACCCCAATCTAAAGCATGGTTGATAATAACGATCAACCTAACATATTCATCTAAAGTAAATGTCAAAAACCCAAAACCTTCGGACTATGCAGCTTTAAAACAGGCGGATAAATGAGCATGAACATGGTGTTCTCTGTGGCGGGGTGGTTAGAATGTCTGACTTTTTTCTAAGTCGGACTCCTAATCTGAAGTTCAGTGGTTCGATTCCCCGTGCCCTCACCTCTGCCAATTTGGAGTTCCACCGCTGTGTATAACTTACAGTGTCATCAAAGCCCAGTTGCTCTCATACCATGTGTATGTGGTGTGGGAGGTTAAAAATACCTGGGGTTTGTAAAAGTGTAGGCTCATGCTTTCTATCAACAAACTGTCTAATGGTGAAAACAAGCCTATTCAGACTTATCCAAGATAGGCAGTATAAATCTTCAAGAAAAAGGAAAAATAGCATTCTTGGTCTGTGCTCATCTCCCTATCCCTCTCCCCTCCCCCTTCCTCTTCTCCCCTCGCTCCCCTCCACATTTTCCACCTCATCTCCTCCCCCCCTTTCATCTCCTCCTCAACACCCTCTCCCCTCCTCTCCCCCTCCATTCCCTCTTCCTTCCCCTCCTCATCCCCTTCATCCCCATGCCCTCACTTCCTCCCCTCCCCCTCTTATCCTCCCCTCCCCTCCCATCCCCCCATCCCCTCTCTCCCCCATCCCCACTCCCCCACCCCTCCCCCCTTCCTCCCCCTCCCCAGCCCATCTCCGACCATCAGTCTACCTCGCCGGCCCCCGTGCAGGTATCGGGGGAGATCGGGTAGCCGACGTGAAGGCCGGGTCGGGCCGGCAGCCACCCCCTGTTCGCTGCCGGACAAACACCAGTGTCTCCCGCCTGTCTACCGGCCGGCCCGCGCTCACCTGACCCCCGCCCCCCCCCCCCCCCCGGCCCCCACCCCCCGCCCGACCAGGACGATTCCGGTGTGGACAAGGCTATATATGATCTACGGATTAATGTGATATAAATAACAGCAGCGGAATGCCCCCAAATAATGGGCCCGGTCTCGCGAATAGGGTGAGCTACTGCGCTAGTACTGGCCATCGTTATTAACATTATTGGTGTTGGTGTGTTTTTTTAATACCGGATTCATACTTCAATCGAGTAAGAGTTGTTTGTTTATTTGTTGTTTTACGTCCTAGCAACATCTAAGGTCACATCACGACGGGTACCAACTTGTGACAGTGCGCACTCATGGCGACTTTATAGTGCTTCCCCACTGGAAGACCACTCCGCCAGCACCATTACCTGATATCCCACTCAGTCACATTATCCTGACGCTGAGCCAACCAGTCCTTGTCCTATCCTAATAATGCCGAGTGCCTGGCTAGGAAGCGACAAGTATACATTTTTAAGTCAAAAGTTTGACTCGACCAGGGTTCGAACCCATGGCCCCACGACCTACCAACACAGCAGGCGGACACTCTAATGCCTGGTACACACCTACCGTATACGATTCGCGCACTAAAACTCGCAACTCGACCCGACCCGCTTAAAACTGAAAACGGGCAGATTCATTTTTCGAATCGTGAATCGCAATCGTAATCGTTCCTGTTTAGCCCTAAAACTGGGTTTTTATTCGCGAATCGCAATCGCTAGGTGTGCGCTCCCCGCGCACACCTAGTGATTTTTGTGCATGAAACGGGCAGTCTTAGATCGTATACGGTAGGTGGGTGTGCAAAAATGGTAGGTGTGTACTAGGCATAACTCATTCGGCCATCCCGTCTGGTCCGAGTAAGAGTAGCTACCGGCAGCGACATTTAACAATATCAATAGGGTGCAATATTTGTATTCCTTCCTGTAGACATTGAAATTACAAGTCCAAATCCAAAAACAGTAGGATGTATATATTATTGTTTCTGAGATAATCAATTTTAAGATTTAATATATAAAAATGTATTCATTTCTAATTAAAAGTGGAACTTTGACCAAGTATAATAGAAAGTGGAACCATGGAGTGAATCTATGTCGATGTAACACCACTGTGTCCCCGTCTGTTTATTTGATTGTTTGTTGTTGTTTTACCTCCGAGCGACATCTAAGGTCATATCAGGACGAGTACCCATTTATGACAGTGTGCAATTGTGGTGACTTTATAGTGCTGCCCCACTGGGAAATCAGGCTGCCGGCACCATGATGCGATATCCCACTCAGTCACATTATCCTGACACTGAGCTAACCAGTTCTTGCCCTATCCTAATAATTCCAAGCGCCAGGCTCGGTAGCGACAAGTGCCAATTTTAAAGTCATTGGATTGACTCGACCGGGAACTGAACTCCTGACTTTCCATGCACGAGATCCGCGCTCGACCGATTAAGCCGACGTGCCCAGTGTGTGTTTATGTGAAGTAGAGTAGCAAAACTGGTTGTGTGAATGGTAGCTAGCTATGTCTGATGCTGTGATGGGTCTGCCCCGTTGTAAATGAAGAGTTCAGGAGCAAACCCACGTACCCGTGGTGTTCTCTGTGGCGGAGTGGTTAGAGTGTCTGACTTTTTTCTAGGTCAGACTCCTAATCTGAAGGTCAGTGGTTCGATTCCCCATGCCTCCACCTCTGCCAATTTGGATTTCCACCACTGTGTATAACTTACAGTGTCATCAAAGACCAGTTGCTTTCATACCATGTCTATGTGGTGTGGGAGGTTAAAAGTCCCTTGGGTCGGTAAAAGTGTAGGCTCGGGCTTTCTCTCGAAAAACTGGCTAATGGTGAAAACAAGTCTATTCAGACTTATCCATAATAGGCAGTATAAATCTTCAAGAGAAAAACGGCAATCCAAAAATGGAGATAAACATTGGAATCAAACCATCAAAAAGTAAGTTTTTTTTATATTCCTTCTTTTTTTTGTGCATTCCTACATAAGCATGTGATTATATGAAAAGTGGAATTAGTGTGAAATATAATTATTTTTAGATAAAAATATTTTATTTAAACTACATTTTTGGATTGGCGTTTACGTGGTTTTGCGCCGCAACTCTTCAAATATAGACATGCATGCTTCTTTAAAACATACACACCCCCGCCTCTTGTTATTACCTTAGATGTTGTTAGGACATGAAACCCCATTGCTATACCAACTACATGAAGTGCAGAACAGATCTACATCGGTGCAACTGGACGCATCGCGCTTCTTTTAAGACATACAACTTCCTTCTTGATATGACGGTAGGTGTTGCTCGGACGTGAAACCCAACAATAAGCCAAACCAAACACACGCACCCGACAGATCTGCCCTGTAGAAATGTATGCAACATGCTTCCCTGAGACATATGTATATATATATATCCCTAACTACTGCCTGAGTTCAGAATTCCTCAATATACCTGCAAATAACGTGATATAATCAGTAGTAACGCCGGAAGTTAAGGTCGGGGCCGGTGGTGGCGCCACCAGTCCCCGTATGTGTAAGGAGCAAATACTTGAAGAGTGCCCATTGGCAAATAATATAATATAATAATATAATATAGTAATATAATAGAAAAATCCAATCCGTGTATTTATACTCGCATAATGATTATAAGTTATATTATACATCACACATATAATATATATATATATATATATATATATATGTCTGTGTGTGTGTGATGTCGAAGTATTTAAATGTTTGAAGCTATATAATATAATAAAGGTAATTTTCTGAAAAGTGAACTAACTCAGTAAACTTCAAATGGATGTGCAAATAATGTGCAAATATACATAGATACTCTCCAAGTATTGGACTTGGAAGCACTATAAATAATATCATCTACAATGTTCTCAGTTTAGATTTGTATTGTCCGATGGTTTTAAGTTTCCTTCGTCGATTTTACATAAATATACTAGGTTTATACATCATTATCTACCTTACTTTAGTTAGATGCAACTTTTATTTTAAATGTCTAACGTTGGAGATATTTTATTTAATTAATTTTGACATGTCGTCAAAATAATGAAAGCATAGGCTTCCACTGTAATGAGTTATGCTACATTTATTTAGTGTTCCGGTTTCTGCAACAAGAAACGTTTAATAAGTTGGTATGTTGCTGGAATTTTACGTCCTGGCAACATCTAAGGTCATATAAGGACGGGTACTGACTTGTGACAGTTCACACTCATGGCAACTTTATAGTGTTGCCCCACTGGGAGACCAGGCCACCAGCACCATGACCTGACATCCCCCTCAGTCACATTATCCTGACACTGAGCCAACTAGTCCTTCACCTATCCTAATAATACCGAATGCCTGGCTAGGAAGCGACAAGTATAAATTTTTACGTCATTGGTTTGACCTGATCAGGATTCGAACCCAGTGGGTTCGAATCCCACGATCTACCAAAGCGGAAGACGGACGCTCAACTCATTTGGCCATCCCGCCTGGTGATTTTTCATTTTTTAAATAATTTTTTTGTAAATATTGTCAGGTGTGGGTCAGGGTGGGTCGCGTCAATCATTTCGCTCAGGAAACTGAAGTGCTAACTGTTCGTCGATATATTCCATACGTAAATACTGAGGCTTTATCGGGTATAGTTATTTATGTAAACAAACATATCTATAGATATGGATATGTTAACAACTAAGCATATATATATGCATCTATAAATATGTACATATATATATATATATATAGCGACGAATAAGCAAGAATATAATTATATATATTTCTGTATAATGCCGGGTGCCGGGTGCCGGGTGCCGGGTGCCGGGTGCCGGGTGCCGGGTGCCGGGTGCCGGGTGCCGGGTGCCGGGTGCCGGGTGCGGGTGCCGGGTGCCGGGTGCCGGGTGCCGGGTGCCGGGTGCCGGGTGCCGGGTGCCGGGGGGCGGGGGGCGGGGGCGGGGGCGGGGGGGCGGGGGCCGGGGGCCGTGTGCCGGGGGCCGAGAGCCAGGAGCCGGGAGCCAGGAGACGGGCGCACCTGCTGCTATGCTTTAGGCGGGGTACATATTGGGTTTAGTGGGTGAGATTGGCTGGGTGTGGCGGCCGGTCCCTGAGAAAGATCCCCTCCTCCATGTAATATGGATCTTAACGTGAAGTTACTGGAGAGGGTGGTAATGTGTACCGCATGCCGTGAATACCGCCAGTCTGCGCGCGCATTAACCACCAGGGGGCGTCACCTGGACGCCAGCCCGGGCAAGAGTAGCACTCTCAGAGGGTGGAGGGCGAAAAGAGTTAGAGAGAGGGTGTGAGGGAGGAGAGGGGTGTAAGAAGGCTGTGGAAAGTTGACACTAATAGTAGTACACTTTCTGTCCGGACTCTACTCCGTCCACACCTCTTCTATCGTCCCTCAGCCGCCACTCTCCTCTCCTGATTTGATGTTAGTGTTACTTTGTACGAGAATAGTCGGGGGTCTCTTCATTAAAATGCAGTTTAATCTGTAGAGCCGCAGATCCATACTGAATACAAAGTTAAACGTACCAACAGATCTATCTGCTACTGAAATGCAGACAATCAAATAACTTATCAGCAGTTACTGTTTGATAAGACAACACCAACACTACAGCTGGCCAGCATTGAAAACAAGCCCGGATACCCGGGCTTACATGCTATGGACAGTATAAATACAGCCTCAATAAAAATAAAAATAAATTTAAATTAAAATTAAAATAAAACAAAATCTAAAACAAAATATTGCCGGGGGGTGGAGGCTGGCCGGGTTTTCACTTCCTACCTCTGTACTCTGTGTCTGTGGCTCAGCGAGTGGTCACCACAGAGCAAGGAGGCTTGGCCCTTTGACTCAACTCTCCTCACTTCTCTTACCTGAATCCTATACCCATTCTTTTCTCTCTCCCAAGCTCGCTTCTCCCCTTGATCAATGGATTTGTTTGCTTGGGTGGGAGCCTTTCCCTTTCACTGCTTCTCTAGGCTCTTTTGCTGCAGATCCTATCTTTTCCATTCCTCCTTCTCCAACCTTTCAGCGGCCGGAATCTAGTATTGACTGCATTACCCCCAGAAGTTTATACATCAGCCAAAATCTGACCGATTTATCGGTGCCGATTCAATGCTGCAGATTTTCGCAGCTTGTAGCCGAACAGATTACGAACACACCCAGTCTTCCTTGCTCGGACACAAATAGTCATCTCCAGTGGTGGAGGGAGAGAAAGACCAAAAGTAAAAGCCGATAGGTACAGAGTGGGGGAGAGAATGAGTGAGAAGGGACAGAGGGGAGGAGGGGAGAGTAGGAGGGGAAGGAAGGGGAGAGTAAGGGGGTGAGGTGGGTGGGGAGAGAAGGAGGGGACAGTAGGGGGGGGGGACAGTATGAGGGGAGGAGGGAGAGAAGGAGGGGAGGAAGGGGCGAGATGGGTGCGGAAAGGAGGGGAGAGTGGAGGGAAGAGATGGAGGAGATGAGGGGCGAGGGGGGCGAGGGGGGAGGGGAAGTACGGAGGGGAGAGTAGGGGGGGGGAGAGTGGGAGGGGAGAGGTAGGAGGGGAGAGTAGGAGGGAGAGTAGGGGTGGAGGAGGGGAGAGTAGGAGGGGAAAAAGGAGAATAGGAGGGGAGAGTAGGGGGAGAAGTGGGAGCGGAAAGTAGGAGGGGAGAGTGGGAGGGGAGAGTAGAGTGGGGAGGACGGGAGAGGTAGGAGGGAGGAGGTGAGAGTAGGAGGGAGAGGAGAGGGGAGAGTAGGAGGGGAGAGTAGGAGGGAGGAGGGGAGAGTAAGCAGGGCAGAGTAGCAGGGCAGAGTATGCAGGGAGGAGGGAGAGTAGCAGGGGGGGGAGGGTGAGGTAAGCAGGGGAGAGTAGGAGAGGAGAGTAGCATGGAGAGTAGCATGGGAGGAGGGTAGAGTACAGGGGAGAGTAGCAGGGGAGGGTAGAGGGAAAGTAGCAGGGAGAGTGGGAGTAGCAGGGAGGTGAAAGCGGAGGGGGAGAGTAGGGAGGGGAGGAGGGGAGAGTAGGAGGGAGAAGGAGGAGGGAGAGTAGGAGGGGAGAGTAGGAGGGGAGGGAGGGGAGGAGGAGGGACGGAGAGGATGAGGGCAGAGTAGGAGGGGAGGGGGAGAGTAGCAGGGGGAGGGAGAGTAGCAGGGGAGAGTAGCAGAGGAGAGTAGCAGGGGAGGGTAGGGGGGGAGGAGGGTAGAGTAGCAGGGGAGAGTAGCAGGGGAGGGTAGCAGGGGAGAGTAGCAGTGGATGAGGGGAGAGTAGCAGGGGAGAGTAGCAGGGGAGAGTAGCAGGGGAGAGTATGAGGGGAGGAGGGGAGAGTAGGAGGGGGAGAGTAGGAGGGGGAGTAGTTGGGAGAGTAGGAGGGGAGAGTAGGAGGGGAGGAGGGAGAGGGGAGTGGTTAGAGGAGATGAGTGTGAGAGGGGTAGGTTGAAAAGTGAAGACCGCAGGGTTGAGAGGAATAAAACGGGAGGGGAAGGGGAGAGGCGGGGGAGGGGGCGGAGATGGAAGTGAGATGGGTAGGTAGGTAGGTAGGTAGGGAACGCTCACGCATGCGCACTTGCCCTGTTTCAGCTCCCTCTCTGTTTCTTTCTCTGTCTCACTCTGTGTTCGTGGTACTTGTGTCCGGCTCAGCTCATGCAATGTGCAGGGTACCACTTACGCGTCCTTTTGTCCAATACTGAACTCAAATCGATCGTTCGTCCACAAGGTCTAGAGGTAAAGTCGCGTATTTACAGCTACTCCCAACCACCACCCCCTCACACACACACACCCTAACCACCACCATCTTCCACTTCACCACGCATGCGCTTGCCGCAATACATGTATGCAGTACGATTATTTATATTATTAAATTACTATAAACTATTGATGCATTAATTGTTCATGTTTGCGCTTCAAATATCTCAAAGGTTAGCCAAATAAAATAAAACTAACTTTAAACTAAAAAAGGTAACATATCACAATAAATTTAATATATTCATTTCAGAAAAATGACTAAATCCGAAAACCATTGGACTATGCAAGTTTAAATTATTATGCAATATTTTTGCAATAAGATTATTTACCCTATTAAATTGCTATATAACAGTTATGCAATAAGATTATTTATATCATTATATTGTGATGGGGCCCCTTTGTATAGTCCCATTGTAACCCGTAAATGTTCGACATGAATACATACATGTGTATTATATATATGCCTAACAAGCTTTCGATCAAAGTGCACATTTTGCTGCTGACAAGCCTATGGAGGGAAAAATCAAATCATTTACAATTCACTGCTCAGCATAGAGCAATGATATATATATATATATATATATATATATATATATGTGAAGTGGGCGAGACTACTCGACCGATGGAAATGAGTGCTGGGTGGATTAGCTCGCATTCTGAAATGCGGGCTACTCACCAGGCGGGGCCGGGTTCCCTGCTGTAATGCGTCGCTAGGAGACATCAATTGCAACTCTCCTAGCAATGGTGCGAGGTCAAGCACTCGGGGTCTGACCCATCAGACATCTTTCTGCATGCTCTGATGTTTTAGACAAGATTTAGGCTTTTATTGTCGAAATTCTAAACTGATTTAACTTAACAAATATGGGAGGGAATATACTTATTGTACTTAGTCGTTATTCAGTGAAATTCATCTTTGGATGAACTCTTACGTTGTTAGTTAGGGTAAGAATAAAGCCGTGAGCTCTTAAGAAGTAATTGGAATGTTCCTTGCATTCTTTACTATTCTCCAGTCTTATAAATAAGTTATATTTTTAACCGCTATGGTCAACTTGATATTGGTATTCGATTGTTCTATAAACGTATTTAATTAAGGGCCTTCTGCCCCTCGGACTGTATGGAGTCAAACTTCCCACCTCCGGGGATATAGTAGCCACCTTACTAGCCCAGGTCAAGTTAGCGTGAAGGCTGTCAACCGGAGGCGAACGAGAGGCGACAGCGGCCCGGCGGCAGGCCCGGAAATTCACATGGAAACCTCTCTAGCCGAACACCTCCACAGATCGACCACTCCCCTATATCGATCGCTTTATTTGGGTCCCAAATGATTGCCCATACAATACCAACATAACAATTTTTTTCTAAACTCCCTAAACCGACCCCGTCAATGGACCATTTAAAGTTGGTCCCATGGTCGGTCGATTTAGAGAGGTTTTACTGTGTGTATGTATATATATATATATATGTATATATATATATATATATATATATATACATACAACAACAGTAGAGTTATCTGCCTGGTGAGGAACCCAGCCACCAGGTGCTCATTAACGACCAGAGACTATGGAGATGGGCGTCCACATGAACTTCCGGTGTTCAGGCAACCGTGAATATCCTGAGAGCTTTTTGAGCGGAGTTTCACTAATATCATCAGAAAGGAGAAGAACAAATGGAAGGATCGGTGGGGCGACGACCGACATTTGCGGAGAAGTTGCGCCGGGGCGGCGGCCATTGTTGCGGTAACCGGATTAGAGAGTGCTGGTAGCGGGAAGGGCGGGCAGGGCGGGAAGGGCGGGGTTTGAGTGCTGAGACGAGGGTGGGCGGAGTGGTTAGCTGCTGGTAATGACAGGGTGGATGGGTATAATGAACGACAAGGTGCCATCATCATCGCCAAGGCGATACCACTCTAAAGTCTCAGTCTAACGCGCCGAGCCGCTGTAGACCAACAGACGACATTACAGGCGTGGGAACAAGGTACCAGGCGATATGTCGTCTGCAATTTACTGATATGACAACAGATGACATTTACACCAAATCTGACTACTTTATTTCACTGAAAGTATGTCAGTGTTGGTTAGGGAATGTAATGAGTATTTCTATTTTTTTCATTAATTTTTTTCCTTCCTCCATTTTTTTAAACCTCTCTAACCGACCACCTCCACATATCGACCACTAACATATAGATATCGATCGCTATATTTGTGTCCCAATAATACCATTGTAACCATATTCTAACTTCCTAAACTGACCACCTCCCTAAATGAATCACTTATTATAAAGTCGGTCCCAAGGTCGGTCGGTTTAGAGAGGTTTTACTGTATTTGATGCTGGTGATTTCATTCGCAGCAGACGACATTTAGCCACAGCAGACGATCATCGGAAACCACGCCACCATCTACTGGGCCCGGCGGCCTAATAGTCAGAGCGCAGGCCTCTAGTGCGGAAGGTCGGAAGTTCTGTTCCCGGTGGAGTCAAATCAATGACTTAGCAAATTTATACTTGTCGCTTCCTAGCCTGGCTCTCGGCATTAATAGGATAGGGCAATGACTGGTTGGCTCAGGGTCCGGATAATGTGACTGAATGGGATACCGGATCATGGTGCCACAGTTGGCCTGATTTCCCAGTGGGGCAGCACTATACAAGTCACCATGCGTGTGTGTGCACTGTCACAAGTTGAAACCCATTCTGATATGACCTTACATGTTGTCAGGACGAACAACTCCAACAACCAACCAACACCACCTCCTCCTCCAGTAGTAGTACTACTACTACTATAGCAACATGAACAATGCCCCCAGTATCCACCCATCCTCTCAACAAACATCCAGGGTAACACCCACACACTTTGACTTACGCAAACACCCCCTCCTCTCATACCCCCGCCCACCCCCCAACCCAACACCCACCCCACCCCACCCCAACACCCACCCCAACCCACCACAACACCTCGGGCCATTTAAGCTTAATTGAATTAAGCTGAGAAGCTTTTTAGCGAACGCAGAACAAAGATTCAATTACCGTCGGCAGCGAATTACTTATGTAAGCCATCCAGTGAGCGTCTAGCCTGAGGGGGGCTGCGGGCCGTATCCAGTGAGTGAGCGCCCTATAATAAAATTCACTTTGAGAGTGTTCCTTTTCAAGGTGGGCTTTAAGAGCTCGCCTCACCCCCCCTCCCCCCACACACACACACACACTCCCACCGTCACCCCCCTACACACACACACAGGACGCCCATCTTCCCAGCAGTGGCTCCTGTGTCCGTGTCCCTAAGCACATTACCAGGCCGGTGACGCTGCGGGTGCCTCCCGCCTCACGCCCTCCCCGCCCCGCCGCTTGTCACTCCGTATAAAAGCTTAAATGTCATAACGTGACGGCCGCAGTCTGTTGCGGAGGGGCAGGGGCGGGGCGAGGGGAGTGGGGTAACCACACCGAGCCAATTGACCGGTACCCCGGTCTACACCCCGCCCACTCCCCGCTCCGCCCCCCCCCCGGTCCCCCCCGCCTCTTCCAACCCGGTCTTTACGGGTTCTGCCACACCCTCCCCACACTTCAACCATGCGCCGCACTGGTCACCACAAGCACAACCTCCAACCCTCCCTCCTTTCCCTCCCCCCTCCTTCCTCCCCCCCCCTCCTTCTCTTGGCCTCCTTCCCCTTCATCCCTCTCCACTACCTCCTCCCCTCCCCTCCCATCCCTCCTCCATCTCCACCCCCTCCCTGTCCCCTCTCTCCCCTCCCTACCCATTCCCTACTCCCTCTCCCCTACCTATCCATCTTTCTCTCGCCATCCCCTCTCTTCCCTCCTCCTCCCTCCTCCCCTCCCCTTCCTCCCCTCCCCCTCCTCCCTCATCCCCTCATCCCTCCTCCCCCCTCCTCCCCTTCCTACCCTCCGACCCTCCTCTTCCTCCCTTCCTCCCTCCACCCTCCCATCCCCTCCTCTCCCTCCTCCCCCTCCGACCCTCCTCCCCCTCTCCCTCTCTCCCCCGCCTCTTCCCACCCTCCTGCCCATCCTGCCCTCCTTGCCCCTCCTCCCCTCCCCCCCTCCTCTCCCACCCTCCTCCCCGTCCTCCCCGTCCTCCCCTCTTCCCCTCCCTGTCCCTCCTGGCCCCTCCCCCCCCTCCCCACCCTCCTATCCCCTCCTCCCCATCTCCTCCCCCATCTCCTCCCCCTCCCACCCTTCCTCCCCCCTCCTCCCCTCCTATCCCTCCTCCCCCCTCACCCTCACCCCTCACCCCTCACCCTCACCCTCACCCCCTAACCCCTCACCCGCTACCCCCTCACCCTCACCCTCCCCCTCACCCTCCGTCCCCCTCCCACCTCTACCCCCTCCTCCTCACCCCCGACACACAACGTCCCCTCACACCTACACAACAACACACCGCGAGCCCTGTCATTTGAGTCTTTACCCAAATGCTAATTTGCGCGCGCTGTATCTTTATAGGCTGTAAAAGGGATGCGCGCGGCTCATTGTGCGCGCGCACCCAACGGCAACAGACGCTGGACGCCCCGGGACGCCGGCCACCAGCGCGCGGCCTACTAATAATAAGTCGCTACCTTAATGCCGTTAAACATAACAAACAATTGATCAAAGCGCCCATTTTGCCTTTAGAGGGAGGGAGGGGGGGGGGGGGGGGGAAACCCCACTCACAAAAGAACCGTATATTTTTATCTCACATACCATTTCACTGCTCAGCAATACTAGATGCTACATTTAAAGATTTATATTTGAATTCATGTAGTTTCAAATGTATCGAATCACAAGACTTGGTGGAGACAAAATGTACAGTAATGTCACTCCACACATTCCATTTTACAGTTAAATATCAAATTTATATATGTGTGTATATATATTGTATATATATTACATATATATTATATATATGTAAAATATATATATATAATATATATATTATATATAGATATATTCCTCTGAGCGAGTGGAGGCTAGGCCCCGCACAGGAGACGGAGCGGTGCATGATGGGGGTCCCAACCCCACCCAGACAAGGGGGGTGCAAGACACTACAGGCATTACCACACGCGATAAAGGGTTTATCACTATCCATATATATATATATATATATATATATATATATATATATATATATATATATATAGGGTAAATGATTAAATTTAAAGTTGCATAGTCCGATGGTTTTGAGTTCCCATTTTCTGAGATAAATATAGTAAAACCTCCCTAACTCACCGCCTCCTCAGATCGACCACTCCCCTATATCGATTGTTTTATTTGGGTCCCAACAATACCATTATAACCATCTAAACCATATTCTAACTCGCTAAACCGACTACCTCCCTAAGGAGACCACTTAAAGTCTGTCCCAAGGTCTGTCGATTTAGAGAGGTTTTACTGTTTATTATTAGGTTGCTTGTTAATGTTATAATTAACCTCACTTCAGCTTGAAGTAATGTTGCTTTAACCTGAATAACTTATGGGATATTTGAAGTGTAAAATGCAACATTTATGTTGGCATGCTTGACAAAACTCTGACACGATAGGCCTCAGCAGTAACAGGTTTTATAAACTTACAAAGTGTGCCCTCGATGAACCAGCAAGTACTTAAAGTTGCATAGTCCAATGGGTTTTGAGTTTCTGTCATTTTTTTAGATAAACATATTAGGCTGGTCATTACAGTCTACACTACTTTCATTTGAAGTAACTTTTATTATAAATAGCTAACTTTTGAGATATTTGAAGTGCAAACAAGCAAAATTAGTTTTGGCAAGATTGCCAAAACTCTGACACCATACGTTTCTGCAGTAATAGGTTCTATTAAATTGCCTCAGTATTCCCTTCTATGTGTTGACAAATGTTTAACAAGTGCACCAGTATTTAAGTTAGTTATGTAGAATCAAATTGAGATACTTGTTTTGGTTTTGAAAATGTGATGCTTCATCGGACTATGCAGCTTTAATATGTTTACAAGTAAGTAAGGTGAATAAAATATAGGATCAAATCTAGACAAGTGTTTTGCATTTGAAAATTTGATGCCTTTATTGGATTATGCAAATGTGCATATACTGTATTTATCCAAAATCTGCATAGTCCGATGAAAATACCAAATCTTCAAAACCAAAACCATTATCTAGATTTTATTCTACATATCTAACTTAGACACCGGTGCACATATTAAACATTTATCACCAATTGAAGGGAATACTGAGGCAATTTAATAGAACATGTTACCGCAGAAGCCTATGGTGTCAGAGTTTGTGCATGCTTGCTAAAATTAAATTTGCATGGTTGCACTTAAAGTTGCATAGTCGGAGGCTTTTGAGTTTCTGTCATTTGCTGACATAAATATATGAGGTTGATCGTTATAATCTGCCTTGCTTTAGTCTGAAGCAACTTTTAATTTAAAAGCCTAACTTTTGAGATATTTGAAGTGCAAAAGTCCTAAATTAATTTTGGCAAGCACGCCAAAACTCGGACAACATAGGCTTCTGCAGTAAAAAGTTCTATTAAATTGGCTCTGTATTACATTCTATGTGGTGACAAATGTTTGATAAGTGCACCAGTATCTAAGTTAGATATCTAGAATCAAATTTAGATAATTGTTTTGGTTTTGAAAATCTGATGTTTTCATTGGACTATGCAGCTTTAAATAATCTCAAAAGTTAGCCATTTAAAATAAAACCTATTTCAATCTAAAGTAAAGTCGGTTATATCGATCAAACGAATATTTTTATCTCAGAAAATGACAGAAATTCAAAACTTAAAGTCGGTCCCATGGTCGGTCAATTTAGAGAGGGTTTACTGTACCTATCAAATGTGTCGAGACCATTATGAATTATGTCAAACGAATGGCCGAATGGAGTCAGCGCTCATTACACGTGTGGCAGGTCTTGGGACTCGAACCTGTGGGGGTTAAAATCCGGCCGAGTCAAACCAATGACTTAAGAAGTGACTAGTCACTACCTAGCTTGACACTTGGTATTACCAAAGACCCTATAATACTAAGACGGCTCACTCAGCCTGTACTTTGTAATCAAAATGATCAAACCCACCACTTGGTGCGCTGGCTGTTCTCTTGCTAGTTGCTATATTATATGTATATATGTATATATGAATGTGAAAGATGTGGGATGATGGCGATGCTGATGATGATGTGTATTTGTTCATAGCAATTTCATATTGATGTGTATTCATACTTACCTATCTCATGTATAATTGTATGTGTTTACATGTGAAACACCAACCAGCAGCCGGGCTGATCAAACCCACCACAAGGTGGCACTGCGAAATTTACATTACCATGGGAGAGATAGGGAGTGAGCCATCTTAGTATTATAGGGTCTTTGGTATTACTAATACTATTAGTAGGATATCGCAATGAGTAGGGGAATGGGGAAGACCATTTGAAATGCCCCCCCCCCTGCCTAATCAACGACTGGTTAAAGTACAGAAGAAAAATGAGGAGAGAGGTTAAAGACATCACCTGTGAAGCTGATATTCGCTATTAGTAATACTAATACTAGTAATAGCGAATATCAGTTCGCTATATAGTACTAATAGAATATCTGGATTCCAGGTAATAGAATTCCTGCCCTAGAATTTGGAGTGTTGTATATTGTTGACCTTATAAGTTATAGTAATAGGCGGATTTCAATCAGATCACTATGTAAACTAATAGCGAATATCTGGATTCCAGGTAATAGGATCCCTGCCATAGAACTTGGAATGTTGACCTTATAAGTTGGAGTAATAGGCGGATTTCAATCAGTTTGCTATGTAATAGCGAATATTTGGATTCCAGGTCATACTATTACTAATATCATTCATGCCTATATTGACCCTATAAGTTATAGTAATAGGAAGATTTCAATCAGTTTGATATGTAAATGTAATACTAATAGCGAATATCAGTTCGCTATGTAATACTATATTACTAATAGAGAATATCAGTTCGCTATGTAATACTAATAGTGAATATCAGTTCGCTATGTAACACTAAAAGCGAATATCAGTTCGCTATGTAATACTATTAGTATTACTAATAGCGAATATCAGTTCGTTATTTAATATTAATTGCGAATATCAGTTGGCTATGTAATACTATATTACTAATAATAGCAAATATCAGTTCGCTATGTAATACTAATAATATCGAATATCAGTTCGCTATGTAATACTAATAGCGAATATCAGTTCACTATGTAATACTCCCCGAGAGAGTGCCGCTGGTAACTTGCAAAAGCCAGCAGCACTTCAACACTTTTGCAGGCAGCTTTCATGAAATGTGACATTAAGACCGACTCATGGACGCAACTCACAGCAGAGAGCTAAATGGAGAGCGGCAGTCAAGTAATGAAAGCAGTCTTTGTTGCATCGCGACCTACAGCATGATGATGATGATGATGTAATACTATATTACTAATACTAGTAATAGCGAATATCAGTTCGCTATGTAATACTATATTACTAATAGCGAATATCAGTTCGTTATTTAATATTAATTGCGAATATCAGTTCGCTATGTAATACTATATTACTAATAGCGAATATCAGTTCGTTATTTAATATTAATTGCGAATATCAGTTCGCTATGTAATACTATATTACTAATAGCGAATATCAGTTCGCTATGTAATACTAATAATATCGAATATCAGTTCGCTATGTAATACTAATAGCGAATATCAGTTCACTATGTAATACTATATTACTAATAGCGAATATCAGTTCACTATGTAATACTATATTACTAATACTAGTAATAGCGAATATCAGTTCACTATGTAATACTATATTACTAATAGCGAATATCAGTTCGCTATGTAATACTAATATCGAATATCAGTTCGCTATGTAATACTAATAGCGAATATCAGTTCACTATGTAATACTATATTACTAATAGCGAATATCAGTTCGCTATGTAATACTAATAGCGAATATTTGGATTCCAGGTAATAGCATTCCTGCCCTAGAACTTGGAATGTTGTATATTGACATAATAGTGTCGGTGAATAGTCGGTCAAACATTCCCACACCATGCAAGATGTGTAAGTGAGTAAGTGAATGCGTGTGTGTGGAGGTGTGGAGGTGTGGAGAGAGGAGAAAAGAGGGGGACAGGGGGTGTGTTTTCTTTGGCACGTCCATTGGTATTTACCAACATCTAATCTGGGTAAAGTGGTCACTGATGAAAGCCCACTACCTCCCACCCACCCACATCCACACCCACACACACCCACACACACCCTCACCGATCACCGATAGTGGCCGGCTTTCTTCCCACAATCCACCTCGGTATCAGAAGACGCCGTTGGTGGCGACACCTGGTTGTGTGTGTGAAACGTACCCATTTAACTGTCTCAAGAAAACTGACCATCGCCTCCCCCCCCCCATCATCCCACCCCACCACCACACACCCACCCACACACACACACCCTATACATTCGCCCCTTCACCCGCCCCACCCATCACCCCTGCCTTACACCCGGGTTTCACGCTGAGAGAACTGCTAATACCTCTGAAGTCTCCATAAGTGGCATGTTCAGCACTGTTTTAAGTAGTGTTTTAAAGTTCCCCAAACAGATAGTGCCTTCAGGCGTGTCTTACCAGTGTTTAGGCAGTCTTTCAAGAATGTCTTAATAATATTTTGAATAGTGTTTATAGTTGAATAGCCCCATTGTTTCTGTAATGTTTATGGAAGATTTATATTGCCTATCATGGATAACTCTGAATAGTCTTGTTTTCGCCATTTAGAATTTAGAAAGTTGTTCGATAGATGTTTGTTTGTTATTGTTTTACGTCCTAGCAACATCTAAGGTCATATCAGGACGGGGTGTTCGATAGAAAGCCCGTGCCTATATTTTTACCCCCCCACACCACATATATACGGTATAACCCCGTTAAACGAAGCTCGGTTAAACCAAACAATCGGCTAATCCAAACTTTAGTCAGCGGCCCAGCAAAATACTATCATTTATCATATAAAAAAGTTGGCTAAACCAAAGTCGGTTAATCCAAGTTATCGGTTAATCCAAACAGAATTGTTGGAACCCAGGCCACTCCGGAATAGTTTAACCAAACTTTCATGTGGTTATAAGGTCATCTGAGACCCCACTGACTTTTTTATATGATAAATTGTAGTATTTTGCCGGGCCCCCAAAGAAAGTTTGGATTAACCGATCGTTTGGTTTAATCGACTTTCGTTTAACGGGGTTATATTGTATATACATAACAACCAATAATCAAAGTGTCCACATACATTGTATATTAGTTATTACATGTGCAATGCACATTGACTCAAAGTCATAGTCAAAACCAAAGCTTGGTTAAACCAATGATCCGTTAATCCAAACAAATTTCTAGGGTCCCTTCAAGTTCGGTTTAACGGGGTTATACTGTACATGGTATTAGACTGAGAGCAACAGGCCTTTGATGACGCTGTAAGTAATACACAGCGATGGAAATCCAAATTGGCAGAGGTATATATTTTACAGATAAACAATATTGGGTTTTTCGTTATAATCTACCTTACTTTACTGTAATTGTTAATATATATGACTAAATTTAAAGATATTTTAAGTGAAACCGCGCAAAATTAATTTTAGTGTGCACATACAAATTCTGACCCCATAGGTTTCAACAGGAGTAGGTTCTATTGAATCGATCTAGTATTCCCTTCTATGCAGAAACACATACTTAACAAGAGCACCATTATCTAAGTTGGATGTGTAAAAGCAAATCTAGATAAATGTTTGGATTTCGAATATTTTATGCTTTCATCGGACTATGCAGCTTCCAACAATCCTTTAAAACAACCAACGTATATGTGCATCAACTCTTCAAAACCAAGACGAGTATCTAGATTTGATTCTACTTAACAATGATTTAACATAGACGCTGATAGTGATACACTTATTAAGCAGTTGTTGACAAATAGAAGGAAATATTGAGTCAATTTAATAGAACCTGTAGCTGCAAAAGTCTATGGTGTCAGCTTTTTCAGGTGCTTGCCGAAACTAACTTGATATGTTTATACTTCAAATATCTCAAATGTTACCTATTGAAAATTAAAATAAAAATTACTTCAAACTAAAGTAAGGTAGATTATAATGATCAAATTAATATATTTATCCCAGAAAATGGCAGAAACTCAAAACCATCGGACTATGCAACTTTAAGTTGGATATGTAGGTTCAACTGTAGATAAGTGTTTTGCTTTTATAAAAGTGATCCTTCTATTGGACTATATGTACCGGGCGTGGTTGCCGAACCGGTAGAGCGCGGGCATCGTGTGCCAGAGATCGGGAGTTCGGTTCCTGGTCGAATCAAACCAATGACTTATCAAATTGATACTTGTCGCTTCCTAGCCTGGCACTCGGCATTAATAACAGGATAGGGCAAGGACTGGTTAGCTCAGTGTCAAGATAATGTGCCTGAGTGGGATATTGGGTGATGGTGCCAACAGCCTGGTCTCCCAGTGAGACAGCACTATAAAGTCGCCACGACTGCGCGTTGTCACAAGTTGGTGCCCATCCTGATATGACCTGAGATGTTGCCCGGATGTAAAACTCCAACAACCAACCAACCAACCAATCGGGCTATGCAGCTTTAAAGGCGTCGGAAAGAACTTAAGTTGGCGTGTGTGTGTGTGCGTGTGTGTGTGCGTGGTGTGTGTGTAGTGTACTGTGGGGAGAGGGGAGGGAGAAGTAGGCGGCAAAATGATTGCGGGTTTTCATTAACAAGCTCACAATGCGGGCAGTGGGCGATAATAGGGCGGGTGCGCGGGTAATGACAAGGTGAGCGGGTAACAGCGCCCGACGCCCGTTTAAGGATGTAATGGCGCCACAATGGGGGCCGCCTTGTCGGCCGCCACTCCGCATTACCGCCGACAACACTGGGCCGTCCCGCCCGGCTCCTTCCCCGGGCCCAGGAGGAAGAGCCAGCCGCCAATTGCACGCCGAGGGTTTGGCACATGGGGGAGGGTGGGTGGGGAGGGTGGGTGGGTGGGTGGGGGCTTCAAAGAGAGGTTCATTTTAACTTTAATGCATTCCGCCTCTTCACAGCGCCACTCTACCCTACCCGCCTACACTCTTCCCTACCCGCCCCACCCGCCCCACCCGCCCCACCCGCCCCACCCGGCCCACCGTTTGTGGTGTTCTCTGTGGCTGAGTGGTTAGAGTGGCTGACTTTTTTCTAGGTCGGACTGCTAATCTGAGGGTCGGTGGCCCCCACCTCTGCTAATTTGGATTTCCACCACTGTGTATAACTTACAGCATCAACAAAGGCTAGTTGCTCTCATACCATGTCTATGTGGTGTGGGAGGTTTAAAAATCCCTTGGGTCAGTAAAAGTGTAGGCTCGGGCTTTCTCTAGACAAACTGTCTAATGATGAAAACAAGTCTATTCTGACTTATCCATGATACACAGTATAAATCTTCAAGAACCGTCACCTCCAACCACCCCAACAGCTCCCTTAGCCCCGTCACCACCACCGCAACCCCCACCCACCCCGCCTCAACCCCCACCCACCCCACCTCAACCCCCACCCACCCCACCTCAACCCCCACCCACCCCACCTCAACCCCCACCCACCCCACCTCAACCCCCACCCACCCCACCTCAACCCCCACCCACCCCACCTCAACCCCCACCCACCCCAACCACAACCCCCACCCACCCCACCTCAACCCCCACCCACCCCACCTCAACCCCCACCCACCCCACCTCGACCCCCACCCACACCACATCGACCCCCACCCACCTCACCTCAACCCCCCCGCTCACCCCACCTTCACCTCCTCAGCTCTACCTTTGCCTCTACAATCAGCTCCACCCACCAGCCCTCAACGCCCCCACACACCACCTAAAACCTCACCCACCACACCTTCACATGCCCCTAACCTCTATCTTTACGCCACATTAATTCCCACCACCACATCTACTCCCCCCCCACACCCAACTCTACCCCCCACTCCACCTCCACCCATCCTCATCCAAACACCTCCATCTTCACCCTCTTCCCAACCCTTACCTCACCCTCGCCACTTTCACTCACATTCCCACCCCACCACCCCAACCTATCCATGCCAGCACCCCTACCATACCCTACCCCACCCCACCCCACCCACCCCACCCCACCCCACCCCACCCCACCCCACCATCTCACTCCCTTCCCCGCGTCCTGCAACATCTAAGGTCATATCAGGACGGGGACCGACTTGTGATAGTGCGCACTCAAGGAAAGAATGTATAGTGCTGCCCGACTGGAAGACCAGGCCGCCAGCACCATGGCCTGATATCCCACTCAGTCACATTATCCTGCACTCAGCACACCAGTCATTTCCCTTTCATAATAATTCTGAGCACCAGGCTAGGAAGCAACCAGTTCCAATTTTGTTGTAAGTCATTTGTTTGACTCGACCGGGAATCGGACTCCCGACCTTCCGCACGGGAAGCCTGAGCTCTACCGATTCGGCCACCGCGTCCGGACCCGTACAATAGGTCTTCCTCGCCCCCTCTCTCGTTCTTCACCAATAACAGATATAACATAACTATTGAATTGGTTTAGAGGTTTTTGTTTGTTTGTAGTTGTGTACATTAGTTAAGTAAGCAAGGGAAATTTCAAACGCGGACAATTGATCTTTCTCATTTCACTGCTCTGAGAATATTTCTTTCATGTACAAAGAGTTTTCCTTGTGATTCTTTTATCCCCAAAAGATATATAACACGTGGGGTGTTGTGGGGGGGGGGGGGGCAGTGGGGGTGGAGGGTTGCATTATTTGCCAGTTGGAAATAAATGGTTGTCATGGTTGATGCATTCCTTGGCGGTATTGCTTTTCACCAAATGTACAAACAATCGAAAACCTTTACCTGGCAAACAAAAAATATAGGTAAAATTTACTAACCAATAAAAGTAACTGTACTTTTTAGTTTATTTAAAGTTGCATAGTCCGATGGTTTTGAATTTCTGTATGTTTTCTGAGATAAATATATTAGATCGATCACTAGTATCTACTTTACAGTAGTTCAGAGTTACTTTTATTTTAAATGGTAAACTTTTGAGATATTTTGAGTGCAAACATGGAAAATTAGTTTTGGCAAGTTTGCCAAAACTCTGACACCATAGACTTCTGCAGTAACAGATTCTGTTAAATTGACTCAGTATTGCCTTCTACGCAGAAACAAATGCTTAATAAGTGCATCAGTATCTAAGTTAGATATGTAAAATCAAATCTAGATAATTGGTTTGGTTTTGAAAATTTGATATTTCATCGGACTATGCAGCTTTAACACGAAGCATTATGCCAACTATCCAAAACAGTGGAATTTCCATTTTGTTCCAGTTTTGAGGTTGTTCTATGAATGATTGAGGTTGTTCTATTAACACATAGTCTACTGTAAGGCAAATGTAGTATTAAATACATAAGCATGATTCACATTCTCCTTTGAATATTTTTTAATTTGGCGCAATTAAAAATTATTTTATTTTTAATACCACTTTATTCTTATTGTCCCTTCCATTTCCAAACTAGAAACATTAGGATGTTTGAACTGCAGCCCAGAAGGTTTGATTTCATCTTGGAGTTACTAACAAAGCAATAATCTGTTATTGACACCCCCCCACCCCCCTATGAGGTTTAGGGGAGGGGGGGCAAAATTAAGTCTGCATGTTTGCACTTCAAATATCTAAACTATAATTATTTTTAAACCACCTCGAACCATTTAAAATAAGAAATATTTCAAACTACAGTGAGGTAGATTATACCAACCACCCTAATATATTTATCTGAAAATATGACAGAAACTCAAAACCATCGGACTATGCAACTTTAATTTTGGCCTGCACTTACAAATTAAACATGTTGGCTGCATGCTAACATGGGTAGTTTGCACACGAGGCAACTGTTCTATTTTTAGCTTTCCTGCTGAATCTCACAACGGCCGTATCGTCACTCCTCTGCTGGCTGCTCTACACTACACTTCGATCACCCACACACCCACTTATGGGCCTGTCACATTATGACGCTTCTCACCAGTGCGCCACCAACGCGCAAAATCACTTTTAATCATTGAGATACGTTAAACTTTTCGGTGTTAGCGCAACGTATTGGTAGCATGCGGCCGACGTTGTGGTAAAAGTTTGGTGCGCCGTCCTGATATGACCTTAGATGTTGGTAGGACATAAAACAACAAAAAGCAACCGTTTGGCTAAATGTGTGGGAATGACCCTCACACGCACGTGGCGTGTGCCTAGCGTTCACATAATATTCCAGGGATGTCGACGTGCTTCTGACGTCACCATAATGTTGGCACCCGCGCATTGTCGGTCGTTGAAAGTTTTGCGCAAGCACAAAACTTCGCCGATCCGATGACGTGCGTCGCCGACCCTCATTAACCATCGCCGTCCATCAACGAATACCAACGCGTGCCTAACACGTGCGTAACGCTTCCTGATTTTTCCCGACGTTGGGCCAAAAAGTGAAAAATGTTGACGCGCGTTGGCGAGAAGCGTCGTAATGTGACAGCACCATTAACAACGGCTTGAGCGCTGTTCCCGGAAGCCGTGTCAACTGTCATCATGATATGTCTACCTATCTCCTCTACATGAACTTGCTCATACTCCAAGGCACTCTGCTTTGAACTGCTCCGGACATTCGGATCGCGGGACCTCGTCCTCCACCCGCTGCAACGCTGATACGCCAGCCAAGATTACTTTGATTAAAATAAATATTAAATAAAAATTCAATTAAAACCATGCTCTTTCTCGCGTACCTAATTGTGTGAGTGTGTGAATTATGTCCCCATATGCTTGCAACGTTGTAAACCACTGCCTTGTGGTACAGGTTGTTGATAGAACCAAAGACTAAGGGAGCAAACCCTAACAGAAAACCATGTTACCATGGCAACATTAAGGGTGGTGATGAATGGAACTCCCAACATCTCCCGGCCAGCCACTGCATGGACAAATAGTTTGCAGCTGTCTTGACATGTTCTTGTCAGTGTGAGACCTCTATTTGCTCCCCAAGAGAGTGCCGCTAGTAACTTGCAAAGGCCAGCAGCACTTCAACGCTTTGCAAGCAGCTTTTATGAAATTCACAACCACATGCGGTTAAGTAATGAAAGCAGTCTTTGTCGCATTGCGACCACAGCATGATGATGATGACGCCGCAGTAGTAACGGGTTCTATTCCATTGACTTTGTATCCTCTTCTAGTTCTATGCGGAAACAAATGCTTAATAATTGCACTATTTTCCAATTTGGATATATAGGATGACATTTAGCTGACTGTGTTTGTCTTTGTTTGTTTTGAAAATGTAATGCATTCATTCATTGGCCTGCGCAGATTTAAACAGGTAACAACACTCCTTTGTTATTCTTGTACTGCTGTTCAAATCAAATCCGTTGCTTTGCTCCTTTGCTGGGTTTATTTTTTGATGGTTTGCTTTGTAGTTAAATAACATTGAAATCCAAGCCTCTGGTGATCGATAACTCTAAATGTAAATGCATTTACAAGCAGTGTTTACTAAACTAACCCGCCTCCTCCTGTATAGGGTTTGAATTCCTCAGGCTTCTAAAATGAACACAAGCCTCAAATTGATCCCGATCAATACTCAGCTCCATGGCCTTCCGGGTGCAGATCCAGATTCCGACATGTAACTGCTGAAAGCTGCATAATTCATTGCAGTCATCAAATTCTCAAAACAAAAACATGTCTATGGATTTGATTTTACACATCCAATACACATCCGTACTGATGTACTTATTGGTAATGTAGTGGTCTGCACTGACCTCTCAGGCAAGTAACCACATAGACAGGTAGGCGTGGGGAGTGTGTTGATATCAGGGAGCCTAGGTGGTGTAATGGTTAGCACACTGGCCCGGAATGCAAAGAGATGTGGGTTCGAGTCCCGCTCTAGGCGCAATATTTCCCATTTTCATCACCCCCATGACACTGGTTGCCGTGATCAGGATCCTGTACAAGCTTTGCGCTGTATGGTTGTTGAACCTACCCTGTGTATGTATGTGTTAGTGCATTGCCTGTATGTATGTAATTGTAAGCATTACAAGACTTACAATTCCAGGGGGACGAGTGTAGTGGTCTGCACTGACCTCTCAGGCAAGTAACCACATAGACAGGTAGGCGTGGGGAGTGTGTTGATATCAGGGAGCCTAGGTGGTGTAATGGTTAGCACACTGGCCCGGAATGCAAAGAGATGTGGGTTCGAGTCCCGCTCTAGGCACAGTATTTCCCATTTTCATCACCCCCATGACAGTAATAAATAGTATTAATTTATTTATGCACAGAAGTGAATGCTATGCACTTTGAATATAATCTGTTACTGCTACTATGATGTCAGCATTTGTGTGTGCATGCCAATATTACTTTAACATATGTTCAATTCAAAGATTTGCAAAGTTAGCCATTTAATATAAAAGTGACTTAAAACTAAAAGTAAGGCGGATTTCAATGATGCAATTATATATATATATATATATATATATATATATATATATATATATATATAAATAGTTCGTTCGCAAATGAGAAAGAAAGACTAGGACTTGGTTTTGGTTGAGTTTATTCTCTGGGAGGAGAATATATGCCCTACTGAAAAAGGTTTAAAAGTGAGCGGAGTGACAGTTGGCTCACGGTATAGGAGGCGGGGGGAGTAGAGAATGACCCGCTCTGCAGCAAATACACATGGAAGAAGATGGTAATGGGAAACATTTAAGGGGCTGTCATTATTTATATCCACATAATAAATTATATAGTACATATATGAGTGTGTGTGTCTGATGTATAACTTATTATGCGTTTATTAAGGCTCGTAAGGGAATTACTTGTTTATATTGTACCGATTATTCTATACTATGCTTCCTTAACCTGACACACGTGACCGGTGGCGACACCACCGGCCCGCCCGAAAATAAAAATGACAGAAACTCAAAGTTATCGGATTATGCAATGTTGATATCAAGGTTGCTGCAGCTTTCTTCTTTTTTTTTAACAAACAAAAATAATAGGAAAAAAAACTAAACCAAAAGAGACGAAGCTTTTATATGATATTCCCACGTCAAACATTTCAAACAACACAAATCCAGGAATTCCCGAACCATGGACCGAATAGACTAGACATAACAGGAGCATTGGTTTTATAATCAATAGATTATGCACCGCGGCCCCACGCGCTCAAATCCTGCCTAAAATACAAGGTTAATCAGAGGACAAATGGTTTTTGTTTTTGTTTTGTTCTTTTAAAATTAGCATAAACAAACAAGCGCCCCATTCCCCCCTCTCAGCATCATACCACTAAGCACCCCGCATAAATTAACAGCACTGCTTCGAATTGACCCAGCTCCTCTTCCCTCCCCCACCCCCGTATACACCCCTCCTCCCTCCCTCTGTCTCGTCCAGCAAATTCACCCCCCACCCTCCTCATCCCATGTAATGTCTGAGCGTCCCACCAGGCGCGCCAGTCTTCAACTCTCTACTTACTATAGAGACAACTGTGGTGGCGAAGGATGCAAAGGTTGGGGTTGGGAATGTGGTTGGGGTCGAGGTGGGGTTGGGGTTGGGGTTGGGGTTGGGGTTGGGGTTGGGGTTGGGGTTGGGGTTGGGGTTGGGGTTGAGGTAGGGTTCGGATTGGGGTTGAGGTAGCGGTTTGGGTTTGGGTAAAATTAGGGTTGGGGTTGGGGTAGAGGTAGGGTGGGGGTAGAGGTAGGGTGGGGTAGGGGTGGGACTAGGATTAGGGTTGGGGTTGAACGTGGGGGTGGGGTTAAGATTGGTATTAGGGTGGAGTAGGGGACCAGTCGGGACGCCCGGCTCGCGATAGGAGGTACCGGTTTAAGTAGGAGTGTGGGTGGGGATCGGGGTTTGGGTAGGCGATTGGGGTAGGACTAGGAGATGACGGGGGGGGGGGGGGCAAGGGAGGGGTAGGGGCTGAGGGGGCTGAGATTCCCGGTACTGGCTGTCCGGGCACGGGGCTCCGGGCTCTGGGATCCGGGCTCCGGATCCCGGCGCTCTCCCCTCCCCGCCCTCCCCCCGCCTCCTCCCGTGGTCCAGATCCCGGGGCTCTCCCCGCCCCTCACCCCGTCTTCTCCGGCATCCGATCCGGTTGTCTCCACGGCGGCTCTGCGGGGCGGGCGGCCGGGCTCGCGGCCTACAGGTGTCAGGGACGGGCGTCCTACCCGGCGATCTGGGCCGAGTCAGTGCCTCGGCTGCATATTGATGAGAGTGGAGGGGGGTGGTGTGTGTGTGTGTGGAGAGGCTGGTTGCATGTGACCCTGTCTGTGAGGCCAGTGGGCCACATTACACACGTAGCGAGTGTAATCAGCATATACCACCCCACACCTACACACACACCACCACCAACACGCCGATATAGGTCGGGGTTTGTTTGATCTGGTCGTGTCTATATTTGTTTATCCGATATGTTGTTGGTGTTGGTGCATCCTATTTAATGGGGTAGCTTAACCGTGGCTCATCTCATATATAATAATATATACTATATATATATATGAGTGTGTATATGTGTGTAGAGTCTGTTCTATGTAAGTTGAAATGATGTTCTATGCGAGTCACATCGACAGGTAGGTGTGTGCAGTTTGATTTAATCAAGGAAACTAGATGGCTTAATGGTTAGAATGCTCGCTCCGGAAGGGTAGAAGTATTGGTTCGAATCCTGTTGTTGGAACAATCTTCCATTTGCTTGCAACACCCCATGACACCAATCTTCATATATAAATATATATAGCCATATCTATATCCATATATATATATATATATATATATATATGTATGCGTATATAACTTAAGTACACATGTATATATGTGATGCCTAAAGTACTTATGCAAATATTATTATATATGTACGTAATTCTCATGCAATAATGCTCATAGTCATATGTCGGTACAGTGAGTGACTAAGGTTAACGAGCAGATAGCGAGCGGTGGGAGGTGGCGCCACCGTCGGAGCTGAGGTTGAGTAGGTTGGAGCAGTAGATGACTAGACCCGGGCTCCATTACCTGATCATGGGCAGCTGGAACTGAGGAACGAGAATAGAATTTTGGGTTATTATACGCGTATAAATTTGCCTACATACAAAAAAATGAGGGAAGTGTACTTGTGAGGGCCAATACTCGTGCAATATGGCGGCCAGGCGGCGGACCCCGGCGCTGGCGCCACTATCGAGTAGTCCCGGGCTCACAGGCACCGGCCAGCGATTGGACATTATTAGATATTACCAAAATATATCAATTTTCGCGAATATATTTGATTAATACATGTTGATTCCGGCCCTTTTTATAGGTACAATATAATATACTCCTTATAATTTGTATACAACATAGATATGTATATATGTATGTATATATATATATATATATATATATGTCACTCAGAAAGCATTGCATAAATAAGCATTGCCTACACTTATGTGATGTTACAGTGGCGACACCTATATTTGGTCGTGTGGTGACAAAATAACGCACAATTGGCAATATATGGTACATATGTGGTATGCGGGTAATGCAGTACTTACCTGCTAAAATACCTCAGGGAGTTTGACGACCCTGCCTTGCAAAGTTATAAACCACTGCCTTGTGGTGTACAGGTATTTGATAGAACCAAAGGCTAAGGGAGCAAACCCTAACAGAAAACCATGCTTCTGTGGCAGCATTAAGGGCGGTGATGACTGGAACTCCCAACATCTTCTGACCAGCCACTGCAGGGACAAATAGTTTGCACCTGTCTTGATGTGTTCTTGCTGGTGTGAGACCTCTATCTAATTGCTCCCCGAGAGAGTGCTGCTAGTAGCTTGCAAAAGCCAGCAGCACTTCAACACTTTGCAAGCAGCTTTTATGAAATGCACAACCGCACAAAATAGCGGCGCTTAAGAAATAAAAGCAGTCTTTGTCGCATTGCGACCAACAGCATGATGATGATGATGATACATCTATATAATGTCTATACAGTTCTTACTACTTTGGTCATTGATGACCTCAGACCCATTTGTGGCACATGTCCATGAAAGCGCTGACCAGTATTATATATAATGTAATACATATGGACATAATATATATCTAGTATATATAGATATATATATGTGATGCATAGCATATTATGCAAGTATAAAGATACATAAGGGAATATTACTTATTATTATTGTTATCCTCCGTAAGATACAACACTCTACCGGTGGCGCCATCTCGCCCACCTCACCTCGCCCGGATGTTGACCAGTGTCAGTCGCACCGGAGGATTTTTAGATATTAGATATATAGATATTAGATAAATATTATATATATATAGTATATTTAGATATAATATATATGGACATAATATATATGTAGCTATAATATATAAATATATAACATATATAGACATAGCATTCATATATATGTGCTCTATAATCTATTATGGGAATAATATCGCTTGTATCGGATGAATAATCAAATATATAATATTGCTGGTATTGTATGTTCCTACATCTGCGCCGCACCACTTCCAGGTGATGCGGCGGGCGGCGGTGGCGGCGGCGGGCGGTGGGCGGCGGGCGGTGGGCAGCGGGCGGCGGGTAGCAGGCGGCGGGTGGCGGCGGTGGGTGGGCGGGCGGCGGGTGGCGGGCGCAGGCGGCGGGCGGGGGGCGGCGCCAGCGGCGGCGGCGGCAGGCAGCAGGCAGCGGGCGCGGGCGGCGGGCAGCGGGTGGCGGGCGGCGGGCGGCGGGGGCGGCAGTGGGCGGCGGGCGGCGGGCGCGGGCGGCGGGCGGCGGGCGGCGGGCGGCGGGCGGCTGGCGGCGGGCGGCGGGCGGCGGGCGGCGGGCAGCTCCATGGCTCAGCCTTTGCAGACTGTCTGGTTCACTTGATTGCACGCAGGACACATAAGGCCGGGGCCCCGTAAACTCGTCCCCGCCAGCACGTGATGCCATTAGGCCGACTACCCCGGGCGTGCCGCGCCGCTCCCCGCCAACACGCCCAACACGCCCGGTGCGCCCCGCGTCCTGCCCGGCCCGTCTCCCGCCCGCCTCTCCCCAGTCTCCGTCCGTCACCGCAACCACCACGATCAGTCCCCGACCAAACTCACCCCCCCCCCCCTCCACCCCACCCCCTCATCACCCACCCACACACACACGCGCATTGATGCACAGCAAATGGGTGTGGGGGGGGGTGTAAGAAGGAAGGAGGGGAGGGGGTGAGTCTGTGCGAGTGTATGCCTGTGCATGTGTGTGTGTGTGTGTGTGTGAAAGGGTTGGTTGGTTGCTGGAGTTTTATGACCTGGGAACATCCAAGGTCATATCAGGATGGGCACTGAGTTGTGACAGTGTGCACTCATGGTGACTTTATAGTGCTGCTCCACTGGGAAATCAGGCCGATGGCACCATGGCCCGATATCCCACTCAGCCACATTATCCTGACACTGAGCAAACCAGTCTTTGCCCTATCCTATTAATGCTGAGTGCCAGGCTAGGAAGCGACAACTATCAACTTTTATGTCATGGGTATGACTTGACCAGGGTTCGAACCCATGGGTTTGAATCCTGTTATAATGAGATGGAAGGAGGGGAGGGGGTGACTGTGTGCGAGTGTGCACTCATGGTGACTTTATAGTGCTGCTCCAATGGGAAATCAGGCCGATGGCACCATGGCCCGATATCCCACTCAGCCACATTATCCTGACACTGAGCAAACCAGTCTTTGCCCTATCCTATTAATGCTGAGTGCCAGGCTAGGAAGCGACAACTATCAACTTTTATGTCATGGGTATGACTTGACCAGGGTTCGAACCCATGGGTTTGAATCCTGTTATAATGAGATGGAAGGAGGGGAGGGGGTGACTGTGTGAGTGTATGCCTGTGTGTGACTGTATGCACGTGTGTGAGTGTGTACGAGTGTATGCATGTCTGTATGAGTGTGTGTATGCCTGTGTGAGTGTGTGACAGTGCATGCATGTGTGTGAGTGTGGGCGAGTGCATGCATGTCTGTATGAGTGTGTCTATGCCTGTGTGAGTGTGTGAGAATGCATGCATGTGTGTGAGTGTGTGCGAGTGTATCTGTATCTTTGTCTGTGTGAGTGTGTGCGAGTGTATGTGTGTGTGAGTGTGTGCGAGTGTGTGCCTGTGTGTGAATGGGTGTATGCCTGTGTGTGAGTGTGAAAGGGAGCTGGTCAGGTTGAGGGGTGAAGGGTTTGCCACAAATCCCTATTGTCAGACGGACTCAGCCGAGTGGGCGGCGGGCGGCGATACGGCCGAACTGGAGCAATAGGATCCATATTGGGCGCAGTGTAATGCGCCTTTATCTCCTCGTGTTGGGGACGAAGCCGAACGCAGAGTGGGCCAGGAGGAGGGCCGGGTGTCTGTGTGTGTGTCGGTGTGTTGTGTGTTGTGTGTTGTGTGTGTGTTCAGATATATGTGGGGTGGTAGCCTAGACTCGCAACCCCACCCCTACCCCTGCCTCCACCCCCCACCCCAAGCCACTTCATTCCCAGCCTGAGTTAATTGGTCCTATGGATGATCACCCACCACCACCATCCCTCCCCCACCCATCCACCACCACCATTCAATCCCCTCCACCACCACCCATCCACCACTATCACCCATCCACCACCACCACCCATCTACCAACATCCAACCCCCACGACCCATTCATCCCCCCCCACCCCCCACCATCAGCACCCATCCACCTCCACTATCACCACTCCACCAACACCCCCACGACCCATCCCACTACCACCACGACCCACCACCCCACCACGACCCCTACAACACCATGACCCATCCACCACCATGACCCACCCGATGCCACGACCCATCCACCACCACCACTACCCATCCGCCCCCACCATGACCCATCCACCACCACCACGCATCCACCACCATGACCCATCCACCACCATGACCCATCCACCACCACCACCACCCATCCACCCCCACGACGACCCATCCACCACCACAACCAATCCACCACCACCACGATCCATCCACCCCCACCACGACCCGTCCACCACCATGACCCATCCACCACCATGACCACCCGATGCCACGACCCATCCACCACCACCACTACCCATCCCCCCCCACCATGACCCATCCACCACCACCACCCATCCACCACCATGACCCATCCACCACCATGACCCATCCACCACTACCACCACCCATCCACCCCCACGACGACCCATCCACCACCACCAACCATCCACCACCACCACAACCCATCCACCACCACCATGACTGATCCACCACCACAACCCATCCACCACCACCACCACCCATCCGTCACCTGACCCATCCACCACCACCATGACCCATCCACCCCCACTATGACCCACCCACCACCACAACCCATCCACCACCACAACCCATCCACCACCACCACCACCCATCCACCCCCACCACAGCTCATCCACCACCATGACCCATCCACCTCCATGACCTATCCACCTCCACTATCACCCATCCACCGCCAGCCATCCACTATCACTACCCATCCACCATCCACTCCCACCACCCATCTACCACCACCACCAATCCACCACCACCACCTATCCACCCCACCACAACCCATCCACCCCCACCACCACCAATCCACCACCACGACCCATCCACTCCCACCACGACCCATCCACCCCCACCACGACCCATCCAACACCACGACCCATCCACCCCCACCACCACCCATCCACCACTACGATCCATCCACCACCACCACCCATCCACCACCACCACCCATCCACCCCCACCACCCTCCCACACCACCCTCCCCCCACCACCACCCATCCACCACCATCCATCCCCCTCACCACTCCACCCCCTCACCATCCACTACCACGCATCCCATCCCCACCCATACCACCCATCCACCACCCATCCACCCCCCCGCCCCCACATCCACCACCCATCCACCCCCAACTCCAACTGACGCTCTCATCTCATCTCCTGTCATATGTCTTCCAGCCCACCCTAGAAGCGAGGGGTATAAAATTGATCGCCCCTGACCCTATCCCTGTGCGCAACCCTTGCCTTTCGCGGCTAATTTTCAGGCTCATGAATATTCATCGGGCGGTAATCTGTCGCCCGGCGTGCCGTCGGCGGGTGTTGTATGCCGGGCGGGTCACCCTGTTACCCCCGGACAGGTGCTTCCATAGTGGTAGATCATTCTCCTCCTTTTCCACCATCATCCAGCCCACCCCCAGCGAGCCTCCTACCCACCAGCCTCCCACCCCAGCCTCCCATCCCAGCCTCCCTCCAGCCATTCGATAGGCCCCCTAGACCTCTTCAGCCCACAGCCCTATTCCCAGCCCCCATCCTAGCCCTCCCTCACCCCCTCAGCCCACCTCACCCCTTCACCCATCCACTACCACCCATCCATCCCCACCCATACCACCCATCCACCACCCATCCACCCCCAGCCCCATCCTAGCCCTCCTCAGCCCCCAACCCCATTTGGTCCCATCCTAACCCTCTCTCAGCCCCCTTCAGCCCCCATCAGCCCTCCCTAGCCTCAGCACCATTCCCAGCCCCAATCCTAACCCTCCCTCAGTCCCCAGCCCCATCCCAAGTCCCCATCACTGCACCAGTCCCCCCACTTTTACATGCTTTATCACTTCAAGAATATACCACTTTTATGTTATATATATAATTATTAATATTAATCTGCATTGACTATGACACACATATGATGTTTTCAGACTTACATGAACCAACTTTTGTTAGCTTCTGAAAATTATTAGCAGAAATTGTCCTCCGTACTCGCCTAAAATCCTGAGAGAATACAAACCATCCAAATATGCTGTGTAAGTAAATGAAGAAACTTGTGTGTATATGTGTATTACTAAAACTAATAGCCCTGTCACATTACGACCCTTCTCGCCAACGCGCATCGATGTATGTGATTTTTGGGCGGTACGTCGGGACACGTCAGGAAGCATTACGCGCGCGTTAGGCGCACATTGGTATAAGTTGATGAAGGGCGACGGTCGCTGAGGTTCGGCAGCGCACGTCTTGGCACGTCAAAAGTTTTGTGCTTGCACAAAACTTTCGACGTGCGACGACCCGCAGGTGCTAACATTATGGGAACGTCGGAAGCACGTCGCCATCACTGGAATAACGTTACGCGAATGCTATGCACACGGCGCGCACAGGTGACGGTTGTTCCCACACATTGTGCCAAATTGTTGCAAATTGTCTCGACGCGTACAACTTATTTTGCGCGTTGGTGGCGCGCCGGCGAGAAGCGTCGTAATGTGATAGGGCCATAAACATCCAATGATTTGAATCAAATATTTCCTATTGTCATCAGCCCCCACGACAATACTATATAGATATATATCTATATATGTATAGATATATAGATATATAGATATGTATATGCATATTTTTGAATAAAGCAGAGAGCTTGTATATCTATGTACGAACACCAAAATACACAGTACAAGGTTCTATAAATTACGTCTAACAAAACCTCCCAAACCTTCAAAACACAACTTGCATCAAGAATCCACCCACCAACCCACCAACCCACCCACCAGCCTCGCACCCCCAGCCATAGGCCCCCTAGCTCTCCTCAGCTCCCAGCCCCATTCCCAGCCCCCATCCTAGCCCTATCTCAGTCCCTTCTGTGCCTCGCAGACCCCTCTGTCCCTTTCAGCCCCCAGCCCAATTCCCAGCCCATACTAACCCTCCCTCAGCCCCAGCCCCATCCCAAGCCTCCTTCAGCCCCCAGCCCCATCCCAATCCTCCCTCAGCCCTCAGCCCCCAGCCCCATCTCAAGCGTCCCTCAGCCCCAGGCCCAGGCCCCAAACTCACCTTCTGGCTACTACCCCCCCCCCCCCCCCCCCTCTCTCTCTTTCCCACAACATCCTGCCCGCCTCTCCCCGCCCCGGCCCGTCCCACCCCGCCACGCCCGCCCCGCCCGCCACCCCGCCCCTGCCGCCCCGGCCCGCCCCGGCCGCCCCGGCCGCCCCGGCCCGCCCCGGCCCGCCCCGGCCCGCCCCGGCCCGCCCCCCCCGCCCGGCCCGCCCCGCCCGCCCCCGGCCCGCCCCGGCCCGCCCCGGCCCGCCCCGGCCCGCCCCGGCCCGCCCCGCCGCCCCGCCCGCCCCGGCCCGCCCCGGCCCGCCCCGGCCCGCCCCGGCCCGCCCCGGCTCGCCCCGCCCGCCCCGGCCCGCCCCGGCCGCCCGCCCCCGGCCCGCCCCGGCCCGCCCCGGCCCGCCCCGGCCCGCCCCGGCCCGCCCCGCGCCCCGCCCGCCCCGCCCGCCCCGGCCCGCCCCCGGCCCGCCCCGCCCGCCCGGCCCCCCCCGGCCCGCCCCGGCCCGCCCCGGCCCGCCCCGGCCCGCCCGGCCCGCCCCGGCCCGCCCCGGCCCGCCCCGCCCGCCCCGGCCCCCCCGGCCCGCCCCGGCCCGCCCCGGCCCGCCCCGGCCCGCCCCCCGGCCCGCCCCGGCCCGCTCCGGATGCGCCCTCTCTCTTTCCACGCCCGCCTCTGCCCGTCCTGGGACGTCCCGGAGTATGTCAACTGAAGGCCCGGCGTGCCGACTACTATCTCTAAACACCCCGAGAAGGGTGGGTGCTAAGAAGATGCGTGATTGGGTGTGATGGATAATCAGGGCCCGGCTGGAGGCAGCGATAGCATACAGGTTTGATGGAGTATTGTTAATGACAATGTCTTGGCTATCACTCACAGTTTGTTCTTTTCTCCCCAATCCCTCCCGCCTTCCCGCCCTCTCTCCTTCCATCCCTCCCTTCCCTTCCTCAGACACCCACGCTACCCTCACTTTCCCAACCTTCCAGCCCCCAACCCTTCCTCCCTACTTGCTTTCCTCGCCTCCTCTCTCCCGCCATTTATCTCTAGTCCCCCCGTCCCTGCCCCCCCTCTCCTCTTCCTTCCCTCCTTCTCACCCTAGTCTGGCCCTCCCTTCCACCCTTCCTCTCTCCTTCCTTCACTCCCTCCGACCTTCCTCTACCCCCACCCTCCCAGCCCCAACCCTCCCTCCTCAATTCTTTCCCGTCGGAGAGTCGGAGAGTCGGAGAGTCGGAGAGACGGGAGAGACGGAGAGACGGAGAGACCGGAGAGACGGAGAGATGGAGAGATGGAGAGACGGAGAGACGGAGAGACGGAGAGACGGAGAGACGGAGAGACGGAGTGGCGGAGAGGCGGAGAGGTGGAGAGGCGTGGAGGCAGAGAGGCGGAGAGGCGGAGAGGTGGGGAGGCGGAGACGTGGAGAGGCGGAGAGGCGGAGAGGTGGTGAGGCGGAGAGGTGGAGAGGCGGAGAGGCGGCGAGACGGAGAGACGGAAAGACAGAGAGATGGAGAGACGGAGAAATGGAAAGACGGAGAGATGAGAAAGCGAGAAAGAGAGAAAGAGAAAAAGAGAGAAAGACAGAAAGAGAGAAAGAGAGAAAGGCGAGAAAGAGAGAAAGAGAGAAAGTGAGAAAGAAAGGGCGCAAAGGAGAGAGAAAAGAAAGCGATAAATAGACAGGGAGAGACAGAAACAAGGAGGACGATTACTGCTACTTGTCTAACGGGCCTTACACACTTCCGGCCAGGCTCACTTCCGGTTTCATAGTCCACACAATCCCCACCCTACCCCCCACCCACCTCCACACACCCACAACACCCGCCACTCCCGCTATCCCCGGAGGAGCATGCGCACATTATTTGCCGCAGCGATTCCCCGCAGCAGGCAAACACGCCTGACAGTTCACGGCAACATCCAAATTCTCACGGCGAGCATTTGGCAGCGAGTAAATTAGGTTAATGGTGACGGCGCCTTGCCGGGTGCCCGCCCGCACCGGTCACAATGGTCGCGACGGCCGTGACTCAGTAGTGTGTGACTGGCTGAGGCGCGGTCTGTGCCGCCTCACCCCCGGAGGTCCCCCGGTGTCGCCCCCGCCATAGCTCCCCCCCCCCCCGCTCCCCCCGTACAAACAATTCACCGATTCTTTTATTACAACATTCGCCGACCCTTTTTCTCTCACAGTCACAATATCAACCTCTGGAAGGTCATATCAGGATGGGTACCGAGTTGGTTGGTAGTTTGTTGGTTGGTAATTTGTGTGTTGTTTTACGTCCTAGCAACCTCTAGGGTCATATCAGGAAGGGTAACGAGTTGGTTGTTTGTTTGTTTGTTGTTTTACATCCTAGCAACCTCTAAGGTCAAATCAGGATGGGTACCGAGTTGGTTTGTTGTTTGTTTGTTGTTTTACGTCCTAGCAACATCAAAGGTCATATCAGGATGGGTACCGAGTTGGTTGGTAGTTTGTGTGTTGTTTTACGTCCTAGCAACCTCTAAGGTCATATCAGGACGGGTACCGAGTTGGTTGGTTGTTTGTTTGTTGTTTTACGTCCTAGCAACATCTAAGGTCATATCAGGAAGGGTACCGAGTAGGGTGGTAGTTTGTTTGTTGTTTTACGTCCTAGCAACCTCTAAGGTCATATCAGGATGGGTACCGAGTTGGTTGGTTGTTTGTTTGTTGCTTAACGTCCTAGCAACATCTAAGGTCATATCAGGATGGGTACCGAGTTGGTTTGTTGTTTGTTTGTTGTTTTACGTCCTAGCAACATCCAAGGTCATATCAGGATGGGTACCGACTTGTGATAGTGTGCACTCATGGCGACTTTATTAGTGCTGCCCCACTGGGAGACCAGGCCGCAAGCACCATGACCTGGTATCCCGTTGAGGCACATTATTATCCTGACACTGAGCTAACCAGTTCTTGCCCTATCCTAATAATCCCGATTGAATTGAGCGTCCGTCTCCCGTTTTGGTAGATCGTGGGATTCGTACCCAGGCATTCGAACCCCCGGTCGAGTCAAACCCAATGACTTATTAAATAGCTAATTGTCTCTTGGCATGATTAGGATAGGGCAAGGACTGGTTGGCTCAGTGCCAGGATAATGTGACTGGGTGGGATATCAAGTCATGCTGCTGGCGGCCTGGTCTCCCAGTGGTGCAGCATGATGAAATCGCCATGAGTGAGCACTGTCACAAGTCAGTACCCATCCTGTTTATGACCTTAGCTGTTGCCAAGATGTAAAACTCCAACAACCAACCAATCAATCTCTCACGCATACAGACAGACACACCCTCCCTCCATCCTTCCATCCCGTCTCCGTCACTCATGGGAATTGACAGCTAAGTCGAGCTAAGCGCTATTATTTCGAACAAGAAACGAATGCTTGTATAGATAGTACTAGTATTAGTAGTACAGTCACCCTCATACTATTTTCATTTCAAAGCAACACTGGACCGATGTTCTCACCTTAGATGACCTTAGATGTTGCCAGGACGTAAAACTCCAACAACCAACCAACCAACTCGGTCCCCGTCCTGATATGACCTTAGATGTTGCCAGGACATAAAACTCCATCAACCAACCAACCAACTGTAGTAATGTGTGGATTGTTTAGTTCCGCGGGGGCCACCTGGTGGCGTTGGCTCATGGTCCCAGTCATCGGGTGCCCGTGATCTCACCGGGTGAGTCGCTCACGTGCAGACCCGAGCAGCTCACGTCGACAGATGGTCCCTAACTAGGCGTCCTTAGTGGGGCGTGTCCAACTAAAGTGGGTTTATGGAGTCGGGTTCCCGGGAAGCGCCGGAAGTAGCCTAGTCGGTGCACCGTAAATAGTCGGTGCCACCGGAAGTAGTCGGTGCCACTGGAAGTAGTCGGTGCCACCGGAAGTAGTTGGTGCACTGGAAGTAGTCGGTGCCACCAGAGGTAGTCGGTGCACTGGAAGTAGTCGATGCCACTGGAAGTAGTCGGTGCCACCGGAAGTAGTTGGTTCCACCGGAAGTAGTCGATGCACCGGAAGTAGTCGGTACACCCTGTGGTGCTGAAGCTAGTACGCATTGCATAGTCGATTGTGAAATGATTAGTGTGCACATGGTATATATATAGACGTGTTGTACACCGACCCCATTTTACTAATTAATCACAGACATGTGTACCCGATCGTGTACTAAGTAAACACAAACATGTGTGCCCGACCGTATATGACCTTAGACGTTGTTAGGATGTAAGCTCCAACAAAGAACACATCGACCAAATATTGTGTATATAGTTTGAGATATATCGACACATGAGGGAGTCTCATCTATGCAGATCACTGTACACAGGCGGATCTCACCATCCATGGCCACCACCATCACTACCCTTCCAATATCAGCACCCTCATCACCATCCCAACCACCACTATCAGCACCATCACAACCACCACTATCACCACCACCATTACCACCACTACCATCACTTCCACTACCACCACCTCCACAAACGCCACCACTACATTACCACCATCACCATCATCCCAATCACCACTATCGCCACCATCGCAACTACCACTATCATCATCATCACCATTGCCACCACTACCATCACTTCCACTACCACCACCTCCACAAACGCCACCACTACATTACCACCATCACCACCATCCCAACGACCACTATCACCACCAACATAACCACCACCACTATCGCCACCACTATAGCCACCACTATCACCACCACTATCTCCACCCAGCCTATCACTATCATCACCAACACTGTCACCACCACAACTATCATCACTATGGACACCATAACCACCAGCATCACCCTCACCACCATAACCATCAGCATAAACATCACCATCACAGCCACCACCACTATCACCACCACTATCACCACCACTGTCACCACCATGACTATCATCACCACCACTGTCACCACCATAACCAGCATCAGTATTGACACCATAACCACCACCACCACCACCATAACCACCACCATAATCCATCACCACCATAACCATCACCATAACCACCACTATCACCACCAATATCACCACCACTGTCACCACCAATATCACCACCACTGTCACCACCATCACTATCATCACCACCACTGTCACCACCACAACCAGCATCACTATGGACACTATAACCAGCACCATAACCACCACCATAATCCATCACAACCATAACCATCACCATAACCACCACCACCACCACAACTACCACCTCCATAACCACCACTACCACCACAACTATCACCACTACACCATCACACACCTCCACTACCATGACCACCACCACCACCATCCTAACCACCACCACTGTCACAACCACTACCACCACCACTATCACCACCATCACAACTACCAGCCCCTACCACCACTACCACCACCACTACCACCACGATACCATCACATCCTACCACTACTACCACCACTACCACCACCACCACCACACCATCACACACCTCCACTACCATGACCACCACCATCACCATCCTAACCACCACCACTGTCACCCCCACTACCACCACCACTATCGCCACCATCACAACTACCACCCCATACCACCACTACCACCACTACTACCACCACGATACTGTCATGGGGGTGTTGAAAATGGGAAATATTGTGCCTAGAGCGGGACTCGAACCCACATCTCTTTGCATTCCGGGCCAGTGTGCTAACCATTACACCACCTAGGCTCCCTGATATCAACACACTCACCACGCCTACCTGTCTATGTGGTTACTTGCCTGAGAGGTCAGTGCAGACCACTACACTCGTCCCCCTGGAATTGTAAGTCTTGTAATGCTTACAATTACATACATACAGGCAATGCACAACACAACATACACAGGTAGGTTCAACAACCATACAGCGCAAAGCGTGTACAGGATCCTGATCACGGCACCAGTGTCGTGGGGTGATGAAAATGGGAAATACTGTGCCTAGAGCGGACTCGAACCCACATCTCTTTGCATTCCGGGCCAGTGTGCTAACCATTACACCACCTAGGCTCCCTGATATCAACACACTCTCCACGCCTACCTGTCTATGTGGTTACTTGCCTGAGAGGTCAGTGCAGACCACCACAATACCATCATATCCTACGACTACAACCACTACCACCACCACCACCACACCATCACACACCACCACTACCATGACCACCACCACCACCACCTCCATCCTAACCACCACCACTGTCACCACCACTACCACCACCACTATCACCATCATCACAACTACCACCCCCTACCACCACTACCACCACCAGCACCACACCATCACACACCACCACTACCACCACCATACCATCACATCCTACCACTACTACCACCACCACCACCACACCATCACACACCACCACTACAGGCTGGAGAACAACACCTAATTTCGCTCCCACCACTGAGCTCCTCGAAGGCCCGTGCATTTGGGGCCAACATTGCTCGTGGGGACGTGCTGGATGGCCATTGATTGGCGTTTTGGCGGTGTTTTGTTGTTTTACGTGTTTTTTTTCCCCAGGACAGGAAGAAGCTACCCAACCAGTCAGACATCAGAGGACAAACATGACTGGGGTCAGCCTCCTGCTTAACCCGCCAAAGGCAGCATTAGGCTCTACAAACCCTCCAGGCACCCCACCCCTACTCCTCCCCCATCCCCACCCCTACCCTCGCAGGCACCCATACGCCCACTCCCAACCGCAACCCCACACAGACATCACAATGCGGTAAAAGCAGTACATAGGCACCCAACCGAGGAAAGGAGGAGCGACAGGAAGGGCAGGAAAGGAAGGTAGAGGAAGGTTGTGAATGGTAGGAAAGGGCGGATGTGGGGAGGGTGGTGATG
>JASIRB010001429.1:0-43077 GCA_030323885.1 Branchipolynoe longqiensis
CCCATCCACCACCACCACCAATCCACCACCACCACGATCCATCCACCCCCACCACGACCCGTCCACCACCATGACCCATCCACCACCATGACCCACCCGATGCCACGACCCATCCACCACCACCACTACCCATCCGCCCCCACCATGACCCATCCACTACCACCACCCATCCACCACCATGACCCATCCACCACCATGACCCATCCACCACTACCACCACCCATCCACCCCCACGACGACCCATCCACCACCACCAACCATCCACCACCACCACAACCCATCCACCACCACCATGACTGATCCACCACCACAACCCATCCACCACCACCACCACCCATCCGTCACCATGACCCATCCACCACCACCATGACCCATCCACCCCCACTATGACCCACCCACCACCACAACCCATCCACCACCACAACCCATCCACCACCACCACCACCCATCCACCCCCACCACAGCTCATCCACCACCATGACCCATCCACCTCCATGACCTATCCACCTCCACTATCACCCATCCACCGCCAGCCATCCACTATCACTACCCATCCACCATCCACTCCCACCACCCATCTACCACCACCACCAATCCACCACCACCACCTATCCACCCCACCACAACCCATCCACCCCCACCACCACCAATCCACCACCACGACCCATCCACTCCCACCACGACCCATCCACCCCCACCACGACCCATCCAACACCACGACCCATCCACACCCACCACCAACATCCACCACTACATCCATCAACCACCACCACCCACCACCACCACAACCCATCCACCCCACCCCACCACCCTCCCACCACCACCCTCCCCCCACCACCACCCATCCCACCATCCATCCCCCACGCCACCCACCCCCTCACCCACCACTACCACGCATCCATCCCCAACCAAACACCCATCCACCACCCATCCACCCACTGCCCCCACATCCACCACCCATCCACCCCCAACTCCAACTGACGCTCTCATCTCATCTCCTGTCATATGTCTTCCAGCCCACCCTAGAAGCGAGGGGTATAAAATTGATCGCCCCTGACCCTATCCCTGTGCGCAACCCTTGCCTTTCGCGGCTAATTTTCAGGCTCATGAATATTCATCGGGCGGTAATCTGTCGCCCGGCGTGCCGTCGGCGGGTGTTGTATGCCGGGCGGGTCACCCTGTTACCCCCGGACAGGTGCTTCCATAGTGGTAGATCATTCTCCTCCTTTTCCACCATCATCCAGCCCACCCCCAGCGAGCCTCCTACCCACCAGCCTCCCACCCCAGCCTCCCATCCCAGCCTCCCTCCAGCCATTCGATAGGCCCCCTAGACCTCTTCAGCCCACAGCCCTATTCCCAGCCCCCATCCTAGCCCTCCCTCACCCCCTCAGCCCACCTCACCCCTTCACCCATCCACTACCACCCATCCATCCCCACCCATACCACCCATCCACCACCCATCCACCCCCAGCCCCATCCTAGCCCTCCTCAGCCCCCAACCCCATTTGGTCCCATCCTAACCCTCTCTCAGCCCCCTTCAGCCCCCATCAGCCCTCCCTAGCCTCAGCACCATTCCCAGCCCCAATCCTAACCCTCCCTCAGTCCCCAGCCCCATCCCAAGTCCCCATCACTGCACCAGTCCCCCCACTTTTACATGCTTTATCACTTCAAGAATATACCACTTTTATGTTATATATATAATTATTAATATTAATCTGCATTGACTATGACACACATATGATGTTTTCAGACTTACATGAACCAACTTTTGTTAGCTTCTGAAAATTATTAGCAGAAATTGTCCTCCGTACTCGCCTAAAATCCTGAGAGAATACAAACCATCCAAACATGCTGTGTAAGTAAATGAAGAAACTTGTGTGCATATGTGTATTACTAAAACTAATAGCCCTGTCACATTACGACCCTTCTCGCCAACGCGCATCGATGTATGTGATTTTTGGGCGGTACGTCGGGACACGTCAGGAAGCATTACGCGCGCGTTAGGCGCACATTGGTATAAGTTGACGAAGGGCGACGGTCGCCGAGGTTCGGCAGCGCACGTCTTGGCACGTCAAAAGTTTTGTGCTTGCACAAAACTTTCGACGTGCGACGACCCGCAGGTGCTAACATTATGGGAACGTCGGAAGCACGTCGCCATCACTGGAATAACGTTACGCGAATGCTATGCACACGGCGCGCACAGGTGACGGTTGTTCCCACACATTGTGCCAAATTGTTGCAAATTGTCTCGACGCGTACAACTTATTTTGCGCGTTGGTGGCGCGCCGGCGAGAAGCGTCGTAATGTGATAGGGCCATAAACATCCAATGATTTGAATCAAATATTTCCTATTGTCATCAGCCCCCACGACAATACTATCTAGATATATATCTATATATGTATAGATATATAGATATATAGATATGTATATGCATATTTTTGAATAAAGCAGAGAGCTTGTATATCTATGTACGAACACCAAAATACACAGTACAAGGTTCTATAAATTACGTCTAACAAAACCTCCCAAACCTTCAAAACACAACTTGCATCAAGAATCCACCCACCAGCCTCCCACCCCCAGCCATAGGCCCCCTAGCTCTCCTCAGCTCCCAGCCCCATTCCCAGCCCCCATCCTAGCCCTATCTCAGTCCCTTCTGTGCCTCGCAGACCCCTCTGTCCCTTTCAGCCCCCAGCCCAATTCCCAGCCCATACTAACCCTCCCTCAGCCCCAGCCCCATCCCAAGCCTCCTTCAGCCCCCAGCCCCATCCCAATCCTCCCTCAGCCCTCAGCCCCCAGCCCCATCTCAAGCGTCCCTCAGCCCCAGGCCCAGGCCCCAAACTCACCTTCTGGCTACTCCCCCCCCCCCCCCCCCCTCTCACTCATTCCCCACAACCACCCTGCCCCCCCAACCCCGCACCGGCCCGTCCCACCCCGCCACCCCCGCCCCCCCCACCCCTGCCCGCCCCTGCCCGCCCCCCCCACCCCGGCAGCCAGCCCGCGCCCGCCCCGCCCGCCCCGGCCCGCCCGGCCCGCCCCGCCCGCCCCGGCCCGCCCCGGCCCCCCAGCCCGCCCCGGCCCGCCCCGCCCGCCCCGGCCCGCCCCGCCCCGCCCCGCCCCCCCCGGCCCGCCCCGCCCGACCCGGCCCGCCCCGGCCCAGCCCCGGCCCGCCCCGGCCCGGCCCCCCCGCCCGGCCCGCCCCGGCCCGCCCCGGACCGCTCCGGATGCGCCCTCTCTCTTTCCACGGCCGCCTCTGCCCGTCCTGGGACGTCCCGGAGTATGTCAACTGAAGGCCCGGCGTGCCGACTACTATCTCTAAACACCCCGAGAAGGGTGGGTGCTAAGAAGATGCGTGATTGGGTGTGATGGATAATCAGGGCCCGGCTGGAGGCAGCGATAGCATACAGGTTTGATGGAGTATTGTTAATGACAATGTCTTGGCTATCACTCACAGTTTGTTCTTTTCTCCCCAATCCCTCCCGCCTTCCCGCCCTCTCTCCTTCCATCCCTCCCTTCCCTTCCTCAGACACCCACGCTACCCTCACTTTCCCAACCTTCCAGCCCCCAACCCTTCCTCCCTACTTGCTTTCCTCGCCTCCTCTCTCCCGCCATTTATCTCTAGTCCCCCCGTCCCTGCCCCCCCTCTCCTCTTCCTTCCCTCCTTCTCACCCTAGTCTGGCCCTCCCTTCCACCCTTCCTCTCTCCTTCCTTCACTCCCTCCGACCTTCCTCTACCCCCACCCTCCCAGCCCCAACCCTCCCTCCTCAATTCTTTCCCGTCGGAGAGTCGGAGAGTCGGAGACTCGGAGAGACGGAGAGACGGAGAGACGGAGAGACGGAGAGACGGAGAGATGGAGAGATGGAGAGACGGAGAGACGGAGAGACGGAGAGACGGAGAGACGGAGAGACGGAGTGGCGGAGAGGCGGAGAGGTGGAGAGGCGTGGAGGCAGAGAGGCGGAGAGGCGGAGAGGTGGGGAGGCGGAGACGTGGAGAGGCGGAGAGGCGGAGAGGTGGTGAGGCGGAGAGGTGGAGAGGCGGAGAGGCGGCGAGACGGAGAGACGGAAAGACAGAGAGATGGAGAGACGGAGAAATGGAAAGACGGAGAGATGAGAAAGCGAGAAAGAGAGAAAGAGAAAAAGAGAGAAAGACAGAAAGAGAGAAAGAGAGAAAGGCGAGAAAGAGAGAAAGAGAGAAAGTGAGAAAGAAAGGGCGCAAAGGAGAGAGAAAAGAAAGCGATAAATAGACAGGGAGAGACAGAAACAAGGAGGACGATTACTGCTACTTGTCTAACGGGCCTTACACACTTCCGGCCAGGCTCACTTCCGGTTTCATAGTCCACACAATCCCCACCCTACCCCCCACCCACCTCCACACACCCACAACACCCGCCACTCCCGCTATCCCCGGAGGAGCATGCGCACACTATTTGCCGCAGCGATTCCCCGCAGCAGGCAAACACGCCTGACAGTTCACGGCAACATCCAAATTCTCACGGCGAGCATTTGGCAGCGAGTAAATTAGGTTAATGGTGACGGCGCCTTGCCGGGTGCCCGCCCGCACCGGTCACAATGGTCGCGACGGCCGTGACTCAGTAGTGTGTGACTGGCTGAGGCGCGGTCTGTGCCGCCTCACCCCCGGAGGTCCCCCGGTGTCGCCCCCGCCATAGCTCCCCCCCCCCCCCGCTCCCCCCGTACAAACAATTCACCGATTCTTTTATTACAACATTCGCCGACCCTTTTTCTCTCACAGTCACAATATCAACCTCTGGAAGGTCATATCAGGATGGGTACCGAGTTGGTTGGTAGTTTGTTGGTTGGTAATTTGTGTGTTGTTTTACGTCCTAGCAACCTCTAGGGTCATATCAGGAAGGGTAACGAGTTGGTTGTTTGTTTGTTTGTTGTTTTACATCCTAGCAACCTCTAAGGTCAAATCAGGATGGGTACCGAGTTGGTTTGTTGTTTGTTTGTTGTTTTACGTCCTAGCAACATCAAAGGTCATATCAGGATGGGTACTGAGTTGGTTGGTAGTTTGTGTGTTGTTTTACGTCCTAGCAACCTCTAAGGTCATATCAGGACGGGTACCGAGTTGGTTGGTTGTTTGTTTGTTGTTTTACGTCCTAGCAACATCTAAGGTCATATCAGGAAGGGTACCGAGTAGGGTGGTAGTTTGTTTGTTGTTTTACGTCCTAGCAACCTCTAAGGTCATATCAGGATGGGTACCGAGTTGGTTGGTTGTTTGTTTGTTGTTTAACGTCCTAGCAACATCTAAGGTCATATCAGGATGGGTACCGAGTTGGTTTGTTGTTTGTTGTTTTATGTCCTAGCAACATCTAAGGTCATATCAGGATGGGTACCGACTTGTGATAGTGTGCACTCATGGCGACTTTATTAGTGCTGACCCACTGGGAGACCAGGCCGCCAGCACCATGACCTGGTATCCCGTTGAGGCATTTTATTATCCTGACACTGAGCTAACCAGTTCTTGCCCTATCCTAATAATCCCGATTGAATTGAGCGTCCGTCTCCCGTTTTGGTAGATCGTGGGATTCGTACCCAGGCATTCGAACCCCCGGTCGAGTCAAACCCAATGACTTATTAAATAGCTAATTGTCTCTAAGCATGATTAGGATAGGGCAAGGACTGGTTGGCTCAGTGCCAGGATAATGTGACTGGGTGGGATATCAAGTCATGCTGCTGGCGGCCTGGTCTCCCAGTGGTGCAGCATGATGAAATCGCCATGAGTGCGCACTGTCACAAGTCAGTACCCATCCTGTTTATGACCTTAGCTGTTGCCAAGATGTAAAACTCCAACAACCAACCAATCAATCTCTCACGCATACAGACAGACACACCCTCCCTCCATCCTTCCATCCCGTCTCCGTCACTCATGGGAATTGACAGCTAAGTCGAGCTAAGCGCTATTATTTCGAACAAGAAACGAATGCTTGTATAGATAGTACTAGTATTAGTAGTACAGTCACCCTCACACTATAGTAAAACAGTCAGTCAGTCATAAAAAACTCTTTCACAGTTTCAGTGATGATCGGTGCGTGATTTATTTATAATTATTTAATAGTAATAATTATTTTTGAGGTCGAATGAATTCTTTTATTTTCTCACTGAGTGTATTTTCATTTCAAAGCAACACTGGACCGATGTTCTCATCTTAGATGACCTTAGATGTTGCCAGGACGTAAAACTCCAACAACCAACCAACCAACTCGGTCCCCGTCCTGATATGACCTTAGATGTTGCCAGGACGTAAAACTCCATCAACCAACCAACCAACCAACTGTAGTAATGTGTGGATTGTTTAGTTCCGCGGGGGCCACCTGGTGGCGTTGGCTCATGGTCCCAGTCATCGGGTGCCCGTGATCTCACCGGGTGAGTCGCTCACGTGCAGACCGAGCAGCTCACGTCGACAGATGGTCCCTAACTAGGCGTCCTTAGTGGGGCGTGTCCAACTAAAGTGGGTTTAGGGAGTCGGGTTTCCGGGAAGCGCCGGAAGTAGCCTAGTCGGTGCACCGTAAACAGTCGGTGCCACCGGAAGTAGTCGGTGCCACCGGAAGTAGTCGGTGTCACTGGAAGTAGTCGGTGCCACCGGAGGTAGTCACTGCCACCGGAAGTAGTCGGTGCCACTGGAAGTAGTCGGTGCCACCGGAAGTAGTTGGTGCACTGGAAGTAGTCGGTGCCACAAGAGGTAGTCGGTGCACTGGAAGTAGTCGGTGCCACTGGAAGTAGTCGGTGCCACTGGAAGTAGTTGATTCCACTGGAATTATTCGATGCACCAGAAGTAGTCGGTACACACTGTGGTGCTGAAGCTACTACGCATTGCATAGTCGATTGTGAAATGATTAGTGTGCACATGGTATATATATAGACATGTTGTACACCGACCCCACTGTACTAATTAATCACAGACATGTGTCCCCGATCGTGTACTAAGTAAACACAGACATGTGTGCCCGACCGTATATGACCTTAGACTTTGTTAGGATGTAAGCTCCAACAAAGAACACATCGACCAAATATTGTCTATACAGTTTGAGATATATCGACACATGAGGGAGTGTCATCTATGCAGATCACTGTACACAGACGGATCTAACCATCCATGGCCACCACCATCACCACCCTTCCAATATCAGCACCCTCATCACCATCCCAACCACCACTATCAGCACCATCACAACCACCACTATCACCACCACCATTACCACCACTAACATCACTTCCACTACCACCACCTCCACAAACGCCACCACTACATTACCACCATCACCATCATCCCAATCACCATTATCACCACCATCGCAACTACCACTATCACCATCACCATTGCCACCACTACCATCACTTCCACTACCACCACCTCCACAAACGCCACCACTACATTACCACCATCACCACCATCCCAACCACCACTATCACCACCAATACAACCACCACCACTATCGCCACCACTATAGCCACCACTATCACCACCACTATCTCCACCACTGTCACCACTATCACCATCATCACCACCACTGTCACCACCACAACCAGCATCACTATGGACACCATAACCACCACCACCATAACCACCACCATCACCCTCACCACCGTAACCATCAGCATAAACATCACCATCACAATCACCACCACTATCACCTCCACTGTCACCACCATCACTATCATCACCACCACTGTCACCACCATAACCAGCATCACTATGGACACCATAACCACCACCATAACCATCACCATAATCCGTCATCACCATAACCATCACCATAACCACCACCACCACTATCACCACCAATATCACCACCACTGTCACCACCATCACTATCATCACCACCACTGTCACCCCCACAACCAGCATCACTATGGACACCATAACCACCACCATAACCACCACCATAATCCATCACCACCATAACCATCACCATAACCACCACCACCATCATAACCACCACCACCACCACCATCATAACCACCATCATAACAACCACTATCACCAGCACAACTACCACCTCCATAACCACCACTACCACCACAACTACCACCACTACACCATCACACACCTCCACTATCATGATCACCACCACCATCCTAACCACCACCACTGTCACCACCACTACCACCACCAGTATCACCATCATCACAAATACCACCCCCTACCACCACTACCACCACCACTACCACCACCATACCATCACATCCTACCACTACTACCACCACTACCACCACCACCACCACACCATCACACACCACCACTACAGGCTGTAGAACAACACCTAATTTCGCTCCCACCACTGAGCTCCTCGAAGGCCCGTGCATTTGGGGCCAACATTACTCGTGGGGACGTGCTGGATGGCCATTGATTGGCTTTTTGGCGGTGTTTTGTTGTTTTACGTGTTTTTTTCCCAGGACAGGAAGAAGCTACCCAACCAGTCAGACATCAGAGGACAAACATGACTGGGGTCAGCCTCCTGCTTAACCCGCCAAAGGCAGCATTAGGCTCTACAAACCCTCCAGGCACCCCACCCCTACTCCACCCCCATCCCCACCCCTACCCTCGCAGGCACCCATACGCCCACTCCCAACCGCAACCCCACACAGACATCACAATGCGGTAAAAGCAGTACATAGGCACCCAACCGAGGAAAGGAGGAGCGACAGGAAGGGCAGGAAAGGAAGGTAGAGGAAGGTTGTGAATGGTAGGAAAGGGCGGATGTGGGGAGGGTGGTGATGGTGATGATAGTGGAGGTGGTGCTAATGTTATAGGGGAAGGGGAGGAAGGGGAGGAAGGGGGGAAGGTAGGAAGAGGAGGAAGGGAGGAAGAGGAGCAAGGAGGGCAAAGGGCCAAGGGGAGGAAGGGGAGGAAGCGGAGCAATGGGAGCAAGGGAGCAAGGGGAGCAAGGGGCAAGGAGACAAGGGGAGCAAGGGGAGCAACGGGCAAGGGGACAAGGGGAGCAAGGGGAGCAAGGGAGCAAGGGGAGCAAGGGAGCAAAGGGAGGAAAGGGAGCAAGGGAGGAAGAGGAGGAAAGAGGGAAAGGGGAAGGGGGGGAAGGGGAGCAAGGGGAGCAATGGGAGCAAGGGGAGCAAGGGGGTGGCAAGAGGAGCAAGTAGAGGAAGGAGACGAAGGGCAGACGGAAGGTAAGGACGAGGAGAGGAGAAAGATTAGGAAGGAAAGAGAAAGTGCAGGCGATTAATCGGAGGAAGTGGAGGAAGGTGAGGCAGGGGAAGAACGGGACGAAGGGGGAATGGGAAAAGGGGATGAAAGAGAGGGATAGAACTGGATGGAGGGGAAGAAACAGGAGCAAAAGAAAGTGGAGAAGGAAAACCAAGAGGAGAAGGAAGGAGAGGAAGAGCAGAAGAATGTAGATTCTTTGGTTGGCTCCCGTCCAAACGGCACAACTCGGTGTGATGCGCAAAAGACTGACATCACCTCCTCCCCAACCTCCACCCCTCCACACACACTCACGCCACCACCCCACCCCACGCACCTCTCCCTCTCCCCACCCACCCAATGTCGCCATGTGCAAATGATCTAGGCAGGCGGGTTCATTAAGTCAGTAGCGGGGGTGTTAATGTGTTCACGCATGCTAGGGTCTGACGGTCTAGCTTAGACTAGCGGCTAAAGGCTGCCGTGACTGGAGACGCGAGCCAGCCCTCGGGACCCTCGGATTAAAGGGGGATTATTGCAACAATTATGCAATGCGATGATGTCTGCGTAATCCAATATTCGAGGCTCGCATTTATGCTGGGCTCGTTCGGAAAAGAGCGAGGGTGTCTGAGAAGAGGGGATGGGGAATAGCTGATTAAAGCTGCCTAGTCTGATAAACGCAGAGTTGTAAATCACTGCCTTGTGGTACAGGTTCTTGACAGAACCGAAGGCTAAGGGAGCAAACCCTGAAAAGAAAACCATGTCACTGTCGCAGCATTAAGGGCGGTTGATATATGGAAATCCCAACATCTCCCGACCAGCCACTGCAGGGACAAATAGTTTCGTGCCTGTCTTGACATGTTCTTGCCGGTGTGAAAGCTCTATTTGCTCCCCGAGAGAGTGCCACTGGTAAGTTGCAAAAGCCAGCAGCACTTCAACACTTTTGCAGGCAGCTTTCATGAAATGTACCATCAAGAGAAACCTGAAGCTGAGAGACATTAAGACTGACTCATGGACATCACTCTCACAGCAGAGAGCTAAATGGAGAGCGGCAGTCAAGTAATGAAAGCAGTCTTTGTCGCGTCGCGATCGACAGCATGATGATGATGATGAGTCTGATAATGCATCAACTTTTCAAAACCAAAATAATTATCTAGATTTGATTGTACATATCTAACTTAGATACTGGTGCACTTGTTAAACATTTCTCTTCACATATAAGGGAATATTGAGTCAATTTAATAGACCCTGTTACTGCAGAAGCCTATGGTGTTTTGGCAAGCTTAATTTAGCATGTTTGCACTGGAAATATCTCAAAAGTTAGCCATTTAAAATAAAGGTCACTTCACACTAAGGTAAGGTAGATTAGAATGATCAAGCTAATATGTTCATCTCAGAAAATGAGAGAAACTCAAAACCATCGGACTATGCAACTATAATTTATCTCACTTTGGGGACTTTTTACGGTGCAAATAAAACGGGGGTACGAAGTTCGGGTACCTGGGATGCGTGATACTCCGGATGAGTTTATATGCACTGGATGTATGGTTCTGAATAGTGGCTGACTGGTTGGGCTATCCAATCCCTTTATACCGTCTGATGCAGCACTGGTGCCGACTTTATAGTGCTTCCCCACTGGGACACCACACTAAATAATACACACGGTGTACTCTGTGGCAGAGTGTTTAGAGTGTCTGACTTTTTTCTAGGTTGGACTCCTTATCTAAGGATCGGTGGTTCGATTCCCCATGCCATCACCTCTACTAATTTGGATTTCCACCACTGTGTATATAACTTACAATGTCGTAAAAGGCCAGTGCTCACATAGCATGTCTATGTGGTAGGAGACTTTAAAGATCTCTTGGGTTGGTAATAGCGTAAGCTTGGGCTTTCTATCGACAAAGTGTCTAATCTTGAAAACAAGTCTATTCAGGCTTATCCATGATAGGCAGAAAACCCCCACTTAGCTAACCCAATGGACGATTGTGGTTATGTGGGGTTGCCAGGATAAGTATCTCACATATATAAATATTTACCTGTGATCGAACCCATGACCTGTAAAGCGGACGCCATGTTCACTAGTCCATCTTGTTGGCGGGTGTAACCACTCTCTACAGCTTGTGCCCTTCATGTCAAATATATAAATGTTTGCAGATGTTTGGTTTCACTCTGCCTGTGATCGAACCCATGACCTGTAAAGCGGACGCCCTGCTCACTAGTCCAATTTGTTGGCGGGGTTAACCACGCTCTACAGCTTGTACCATTCATGTCACATATATATATATAAATGTTTGCAGATGTTTGCTTTCACTCTGCCTGTGATCGAACCCATGACCTGTAAAGCGGACGCCCTGCTGGTTAGTCCATCTTGTACGCAGGTGTAACAACTTCCTGCAGCTTGTACCTCTTCATGGCCTGGTCTGACACAACTTGCTGCCTCTCCTCCAACACCCTTACGTTACACTATCATTGTATCAACCACAGGCCCAAACACCCACACTGCCTCCCCATCCCACACCCACACACAGTCACCTCCACACACAACCTCACGGCCCAAATCGCCCAAATGGCCAGCATGTCGCATTACCTTAACTGGACAGGTCAAATTAGATGGGTGACAGCACTGCCGTATCGGTCACTGGGGAAAATCAGGATCGGCGTGGTTGGGATTCGTTTGTAGAGTATGTACGCTGTGTGTGTATGTGTGTGTGTGTGTGGCGAGAGAGTGTGGGGTGGGGGGTAGGGAGGGGGTAGAATTAGGGAAGGACGTTTTGGGGTTGAGAGTTGTGGCGGTGCATGTGTGTATGTGTGTGGCGGTGTGTGTGTGTGTGGCCGGGGGGGGGGGTGCGTGTAGGGGGGGGGGGGGGGGTAGTGTGAAGCGGTGCCATCCCCAGCAATCTTAAATTGGCGCAAATCGAAGCAATTCCGGGCCAACAATGAGCGGGCGGGCGGCGTAATGAAGAAATGGGTTTAGACGCTCGGCGGGCAGCGCGTTGATGGAATCCATTCGCGCAAATTGAAATTCTCTAAGTGTTGGCAGCGTGGGAGGTAGAACAAGGTGCTCGGAGGGGTGACCGCGCGAATTAGGCGCGCCCTGCCGGGGCGGGCCTGCCGGGGCGGGCCTGCCGGGGCGGGCCTGCCGGGGCGGGCCTGCCGGGGCGGGCCTGCCGGGGCGTGGCGGTGTGGCGCCGGGTAAGGAGGGGGAAAGGAAAGAAAGGAAAGGGTGAGGATGTGGGGAGATGCCCCGCGATGGATCGCGACGCCCCGCGACGCCCCGCGACGCCCCGCGACGCTCCATGGCACGAGGCCCCGAACAGCTAGGCTCCGCATCCCGCACCGAAACAATTTAGTGGAATTACGACAATGAAATGCCTAGAAATTGGGCATTCCCGGCAGTCGTGCACCCGGCTACAGACGAGGGTATCGTCCGTTATGATTAGTATGTTTGGGTGCGAGAAAGGCGGGGAAGAGCGAGGCAGGGCGGGGCAGGGAGGCGGCGAGGCGGGCCGGGGCAGGGAGGCGGAGGGCATGGCGGGGCAGGGAGGTGGGGAGGCGGGGCGGGGCAGGGAGGCGGAGGGCAGGGCGGGGCAGGGCGGGGCGGGGCAGGGAGGCGGAGGGCAGGGCGGGGCAGGGCGGGGCACGGCGGGGCGGGGTGGGGCGGGGTAGGGTGCGGCAGGCCAGGCTTGGAGATGGCGATGACTACATTTTGTTGGGTCCGGGGGAGCAGCTCACTCGAGGATTCCTCTTCACCCCTTCAGCCCTCCTTTCACAACAAATGACACCCCCTACCAACAAAATACCACCACTTCTACACGCCAGTACTCCAACCCACTCCCACCCCCCGCAGCCCTGATGTACACCGGACTCAGAATTTTCACAGAAATATCACTCCAGCAAAAGATCCCATTCTAGGTACAGAAATGCATATTTCTAGGAAAGCAAATTGAGATTTTAATACCCAATACATAGACCATTTCCGGGGTTCCCCCACAGTGACGTCACCTAAGATGGGAATTCAACTGCTCCAGGATACAAGCCTCCGGAAAAGTTATATATATATGTGATGTATAACGCATTATACATGGCTACTATATGAGATAAGCTTCATATATGTAATAAATGTATATATAATCTATAGAGCATATCATCTATATGTAATATATATGGTATATGCATATAAAAAGTATACTGTATGCTGAACATATATGAATATATATCATATTAATTTATATACAATATATATATATATATATGATTTATTTATGATTTATATATAATGATAGTCTAATTTCTTTAATGATTTATAGATAATTTGTACATATAATAATTGTCTAATAAGTAATAATATTACTTATTAGACAAGTATTACTAATATTGATGTATTATATATAATGTCTGTTTAATTTATATATAATATAGTGAGAGATGTGGCCTCAAAATGAATGTAAAGAAGACAAAATCCATGGTTGTCAGCAGAAAGGAATACAAACCAAGAGCAGAGATAAAAGTTAATGGTGTAATCTTGGAGCAGGTAGAGTCATTTGTGTATCTGGGCCATTTAATAACTAGTGATGGCGGATGTGAAAGAGAGATTAAACGGAGAATAAACATTGCCAAAACAACATTTCTAAAGATGCAGAAAGTACTAACATCTAGAGACATCAATATAAAAACAAGACTCCGACTGCTAAAATGCTATGTGTGGTCTACACTTTTATATTGCTGCGAGACATGGACTTTGAAGAAAGCAATAACAACAAAGCTCGAGGCATTTGAAATGTGGCAATACAGAAGAATGTTAAAAATTCCATGGACAGCAATGATAAGCAACGTGGAGGTCCTAACAAGAATGAAAATAAAGAGACAGATAATACAAACAATCAAAAACAGAAAAATTAAATACTTTGGCCACATGATACGACACCAGGAATCACAGAGAAGAATACTGGAAGGGAAGATAGAAGGGAAAAGACCAAGAGGGAGAAGGAGAACAACATGGATGGACAACATCACTGAGTGGACAGCAATGAGCTATGCGGAATGCGTGAGAGGAACGAATGACAGGAAGAGATGGAGGTCCATTGCAGCCAACCTTCTTCGAGAAGATGGCACCCATTGATTGATTGATATAACGTTTATATATAATATATATCGTTTATATATATCCTATGTCATTTATAAATTATATGGCATTCATATATCACATATCTATAATTATATAATCATACATATACAATGTCTATGTAATTTATATATAATGTATATGTAATTTATATATAATTTACATATAAACTTCCATATAAAATATATTATTCATATTTATTTTACATATAATCTATGCATGAGCAATCTGTAATATGTATGTATATATATATTTACCCACACACATACACAAGAGAGTAGTTTTCACACAACATACCCTGCTCTATGTACTACTGGTCGTGAGTTGGTTGGAGAACAAAAAAAACTTGCATCCCCCAAACTCCCAGCGCCGCCACTCCACAGACCGCCGGCCCCTGGGTGGGCTGGGCTGGGCGGTTGGTTGGGCGCATACAGTAATGGTGTAATTCACAGAAATGTTCACTTGACCGCCCGGCGTATTCTGGTTGACATCACAGCCTGCCCGGCGCGCCCGATAATTCGCGGCCTCAGCTCGATCGATTACTTGCCTGGCTCGGCCTAAGTAGGCGGTCATTAGTGGGTGGGGGGCGGAGGGGGTGCAGAGGGCACCGCGGGCACCGCGGGCTGGAGGGTGGGGGAGGGGAGGTCTGGGACATTCCACCTCCGCCACACACGCAGGCACACAGACAGACAGGCACATATACAGACCCACAGGCACACACATTCACACACAGACACACACAGACACACACACAAACACACATCCCCTCGGCAAGGTTCCTTGCACACACAAACCACACATCTCTACAGAGACAGTCGGTCATAGAGATTCACAATCCACGGGGAAATCACACAGCATGTTGGCAGAGTGCCAAAACCGACGCCCGACAGCGCGCAGACGACATTCCACTACTTTCGCGCGGGAAATCTGTGTGATGTTTCTTTCCGAATGCCCCCCTGTTTCGCTTCTTTCGGGTGAGCGCTTGGTGGGAGTGTTCGTAAACCCACACGGTGTAGGGACTAATGGACACCCAAGGCGTGGATCCTCCGGACCGTTAACGCTACCCACCCAACTCCTGTAGGCACCCCCCCCCCCCACACACAGCCACAGCCACAGCCACACCCACACCCACACCCACACACACACCCAACCCACACACACACACACACACACCAACCCACAACCTCCACACTCACCCCCACAACACCCACACACCACACACCCACACCCACACACCCACACCCACAGCAACACACCCACACACACCCCACATACACACATACCCACACACACAGACCGCCACACCCACACACACCCACACACACCCACACCCACACATCACACCCCCACACTCACACACACCCCACACACACACCCACACACCTCCACACTCACACACCCCACACCCACACCCATCTCTCCACCCTGCACCCTCCCCACCAACACCCACACTCAGTCCTACACCCACCTCACCCACACCCACATACCCGCATGAGTAGGGACTAATGGACACCCAAGGCGTGGATCCTCTGGACCGTTAACGCTACCCACCCAACTCCTGTAGGCACCCCACACCCACACACCCACACACACCCACACACACACCCAAACACACACCCACACACCCACACACCCACCCACACACACACACACCCACACACCCACACCACACCCACACACCCACACACACCCACACACCCACACACCCACACACCCCACACCCACACACCCACACACCCACACCCACACACACACACACCCACACACATACCTCCACACTCACATACCCCACACCCACACCCATCTCTTCACCCCCCAAACCAACACCCAAACCCATCCCTACACCCACCTCACCCACACCCACACACCCGCATCCTCACCCCCCACTCGCCATCCACACACCGCGCTCAGACCACCTCCAGGGTCCGGTATATATACACGGGTTTCATCCTGGGTGAATCCGGCTTGTACTACGAAACTGTAGTCAGGGTTTGTATGGAATATTCTGGGAAATAATATCAATCTAATCGACAAGCATAATATATTATGTAAATATTAATTTGCGATGAAGTTATTTCGATTATTCGCTGCTTGTCAACTTTTGATGTAATATATATGACTTATATATGGTTTATATATGATATGTATGATTTATGTATGATTTATGTATGATTTATGTATGATTTATGTGTGATTTATATAATTTAAATATAATTTAAATATCATTATATATCATTGATATATCATTGATATATCATTGATATATCATTTAGATACCATGTATATATAATTGAGATATCATTTATATATCATTTATATATCATTTATATATCATTTATATATCATTTATATATCATTTATATAGCATTTATATATCATTTATATATCATTTATAAATCATGTATATATCATGTATATATCATTTATATATCATGTATATATCATATATATCATGCATATATCATGCATACATCATTTATACCTCATTTCTATATAATTTATATGTCAGAGCCAAGCATTGCTTGTACGTGCTTGTTCTCTATACGTCTCAAAGCCCATAATGCTCCAAGCAGATTGGGCATCGACCCGTTTGTACCCATGTAAGCAAACCTCGGCTTGGAGATTGTCACGGGGGCATCAGTCTCGAGATTCACCCGGATCCAGATTTGTTTATTTTAAACTAATAAATTGTATCCTTTTATGCGGGCCAACCACATATGTCGTTCTGTATATCAATTACACCCGTGTCCTATCTTATGTCTAATGAAACAGGCAAAATAATTACCAAGTTTAAAACCCAAATAAAGCAAAAACAAACAAAGAAATCCCTCAATGTTCACTATGCAATAATTATATGCCTATTTCTTACATTAAGCACAAATTCTGTTCGAGAATATTGATATTCTTGTAATTTATTTATCATGTCAATAATAATTCGAATGCTAGTTGGAATCCCCCTCCTGCCCCCCCCCTCCCCCCTCACCCCTTCCCCCCTTTACCCCCACACAAATTGCCCACACTTTGCATTGCCGCGATTCCACACAGGGTGCGTGGTTTGGATTCGCCAATAATTAAAACATTTGTTTACTTGTGATGGAAACGCAGACGGTTGGGATTCAATAATAGCATTGTGTGTCGCCGTGTGAATATAGATGGGCTTCTCTGCCTGTGTTATTATATGTACAACCACGTGACAAATGGGATGTGTCGCCAGCAGCAACTCAGTCTCTCTATAATGGTTATATGCCCCCATCTCTAAAGGCCGCAGTGACTGTGCCGAGGGAGGGATGGAGTAGTGGAGGTTGGGGTGGAGTGTGGGTGGTGGGGAACAGGAGGGGTGCGTGTGTGTGTGTGTGGGGGGGGGGGGGGTAGTGGAAGCAGTCCGGGTAGTAGTGTTGACACGGATCAATATTTGTACACGTAGGACTACAAGGATCGGGTGACTGTGGCCACCCGGGGCTGGGAACGGCGAATCTGCCGCCACGGCCGCCATCCCCTCCCCCGGCCCCTACCCCACACACTCCCGCCTCTCCCGCACACACAGACATACAAAATCCCCTCCCCCCTCCCACACACACAATCCTACCCGTCCTCGTTCCCCCACCTACATATTATCCACCTCTCTCTTCCTCCCCCCTCCCTTCTCTATACACATCCCCGTCCCCTCACCATCACAATACACCTCCCCTCCCTTCTAGTTCCCTCTCCCATTCCCCCTCCCCCTCTCCCTCTCCCTTTCTCTTTCCCTCTCCCTCTCCCTCCTCCCTCTCCCCTCCCCTCCCTCTCCTTTCTCCCTCTCCCCCTCCCTTTCTCCTTTCCCTCTCCCTCTCTCTCTCCCTCCCCCTTTCCCTCTCCCTCCCCGTCCTTCTCCCCCTCTCTCCACCTCCATTTCCCTCTCCCTCTCCTGCTCTCCTCCCTACGCCAACCCCTTGCCCACCACACCAACACTCCCCTCTTCCAACCTTCCCCATCACAACACCTCCCCCTTCCCCATTCAATCACCCTCCCATCTCTCCCTTCCACCCGCAGACTTAGAGCAGACCATACCCCCGCTCCCCCTCCCCCCCCCCCCCCACACACACACCAACATCTCCATACACCCCCCACACCACACACACATTTCTCACGCCGTCAGCGAACACAGCGCGGTGAGACCTTAATCTTAGCGGATATCCGGTTATGAGCGCCGATCAATACAGGCGCGGGTCATTGATGAACTATTGATTGACGCGACATGAAACAAAGTCATCATCAGTGGCGTAGCGCGGCCGAGGCTAAAGATAGCCCGACATGTAGGCCAGTCTGTCTATACTACTAGGCTGCTGGAGCTGGGGACCAGGCGGCCGGGTACCCGTCTGCTGCATGCAATCTGAGCACGGGTCCTCGACACTACGCACAATGACTCAGCACCTTTTCAAAGTGAACTGAATAAAACTGACGCGGTATTTAAGTGACGGTTGAAATAAACAAACTGTTTCTCATGATTCAAAACCGTTTTAATATAATAAATACTTTTCTTTTCCCGAGGGCTACGGGACTAGTGCGTGATAGAAAAGGGGAGCGGTGGACGGGATAGTGGAATTATTTGCATGAGTGGGAGGGTCCGGGGTGGAGAGGAGGAGAGGAGGAGAGGAGGGGGATAGAGGGAAGAGAGTGGAGCTGAGAGAGAGAGAAGGGCACGGGGTAGAAGGGAAAGGAGAGCAGAAGTGGAGAAAGAAGAGGAGAGCAGAGAGTATGACGGGGAGAAGATGGGGGAAGGGGAGGAGATGAGAGAAGAAGAGAACAGTGGGGAGAAGGAGATGAGACATTTGTTGTAGCACCCACACTCAGCCACACTGGTATGTGGTAGTTAAAGGTGTGGTTATCATAGACTTATGGAGCTTATTTCAAATGGCTGCAGAGGTTATGGAGCCTCCAAAGAGGTGCAATGACAGATCGTACTCGCGGCTTTGGGGATAACCATGTGCATGCAAGTAATCCTTGACATATCAAATATATATATATATGTTTATATACTACACTAAATGAACATAAATTGAAGCATATATTTAGTTGCGCACGCAGAGAGCAGCAGATACAGCTAGTTATTTATTTGGATAGCATCTTCTTAAGACGGAACTATTTAATGTAGAAGGAGTGTAGCTGCCTAACTATGTCATCATACCAGCCTATGCGATAGAGTCAGATTGAATTGGTTTTGCAACTCATAATAGTCATATATAAATATATATCCATCATCTATTCCACCTCCTCCACATACACCTCATATTTCTCCACCCCATCTAGCTCCTCCCCCCACCTACCCCCACCTCGCCCTTCCTCCACCTCCCCACCTCCTACACCTCCCACAGAACCTCCACCTCCCCAAACTCCTCCAGCTTCGCTTTCACTACCTCCTCCCCGTACATCCTCCACCACCTCTTCCACCTCCACCCCATCTACTACCTCCACCTCATCCACCACCACATCCTCCTCCGACACCTCCAGCACCTCTCCCCCCACCTCAGCCACCATTCACCCACCCTATCCTGTACCGCTACCCCTACCTCCTCCTCCACCACTCCTCAACTCCTCCTCTTATCCGTCCACCTGCTCTACACCATCCACCTCCACAACCTCTTCCCCTCCTCATCCACCCCACCTCACTCCTGCCTTCCTCCTCTTCTCCAGCCACCTCCTCTACACCCTCCACATCCACCACCGTCTACTCTACCGCTACCTATTCCTCCACCTCCACCACTCCTCCTATTCTCAGGCCAGTCCCATTACACCACCTCTCCCCCACCTCCCCCCACCTCCTCCTCTTCCCCTACCACCACCTCCTCCTCCTTCACCACTCCTCCACTCCTCCTCTTCTCATTCCACCTCCTCTACGCCCCCCACCTCCACCACATCCTACTCCACACCAACATCCACCTCCTCCTCCACCATTCCTCCCTTCCCCCTCTTCTCCTTCCGCCTGCTCTACACCCTCCAACCCCACATCCTCCAGTACCCGTACCTCCTCCTCCACCACCACTCCTCTTCTCCGTCCACTCCCTCAACACTCTCCACCACCAGCACCCTCCCCTTCCCACCATCCCTACACCCTCCAACCCCACATGCTCCACTACCCCTACCTTCTCCTCCACCACCACTCCTCTTCTCCGTCCACTCCCTCAACACTCTCCACCACCAGCACCCTCCCCTTCCCACCATCCATACACCCTCCAACGCCACATGCTCCACTACCCCTACCTTCTCCTCCACCACCACTCCTTTTCTCCGTCCACTCCCTCAACACTCTCCACCACCAGCACCCTCCCCTTCCCACCATCCCTACACCCTCCAACCCCACATCCTCCAGTACCCCTACCTCCTCCTCCACCACCACTCCTCTTCTCCGTCCACTCCCTCAACAATCTCCACCACCACTACCCTCCCCTTCCCACCATCCCCCCTTCCCATCTCCCGCACCTCCATCCCCTCTCCCACCTCCTCCTCTACCCCCACCTCACCCCTCCCTTCATCCTCTTCTCCTTCTCGACGCCGCTTCTACACCTCTCTCCTTCCCACCCCCTCCCTTTCCCACCCCTCCCGTCTCCCGTCTCCCCGACCTCCTACACCCCTCCTCCACCCCCCTCCACTACCCCAACCTCACCCTCCCTTCATCCTCTCCTCCTTCCACCCCTTCTACACCTCTCCCCTTCCCGCCACCCCGCCCCTTTCCCAACCACCATCCCCTTCCCACCACCCCCTCCCCTTCCCATCTCCCAACCCAACCTCCTCCCCCCTCACCCACCTTCCTCTATTCCACCTCACTCCTCCTGTTCCTCTTCTTCTCCTTCCAACCCTTCTCCACCCCTCCCATTCCCACCTCCCCATCCCTTCCCACCTCCCGTTCCCCTTCCACCACCCCTTGCCACCATCCCCACTCCTGCCGCCCTCCCGGCTGATAAGAAGGTGGCCAGATAGCGGCGTCTCGTGACGGGCCAGACGGGGTGCGACATGATTCCCCATGATCCACGAGCGCTTATGGCGTCATGATTTAATAGCGCTGTGGGCGCAGACATAAACATGAGCGAGTCTCGTAAACAAATTGTTCTCGCGAGATCTCGTTAAAACGGCTGAAGTGGGTTGTCGGTGCCCCTGGTGTCTAATCCGCCCGGCAACTTCCCAGATTTATCGTCGTACCTTCCGGAAGCACCCATAGAATAATGCGTAAATGAAGGCAGTAATTAGAGGAACCTTCTCAGATAAACTGCGCCATTTTGAAGGCCAGCCCACGTGGTGTAAATTTCCATCTCACATATACCTACAGATATATATATGTATAAATACATATATGTATCTATATTATACATATATGTGTGTGCCTACATGTAAAGATACAAAAAAAAATCTATATCAACATAATCCGGTATTTATATGTGACGGTGCCCGAGTGACGATGTCTTCCAAGCGAGTGGCGTGAGAAAGCCCCGAACATGAGGGGCTGAGTGAAGCATGCCGGTACCTTCCTGGTTGTAGGGTGTGTGTGTGGGGGGGGGGGGGGGGAGGAGCAGGACACTACAGATATTACTACACGCGATAACACTTAACAGTCTTATCACTGTCCATATATATATATATATATATATATATATATATATATATATATATATATCGACATATATATATCGATATACATCGACATATATATATCGATATATATATATCGATATATATATATATATATCTACATAATACAGCATATATATGTGTGCCTACATGTACAAACATTAACATATACCGTACATGTCCCAATAGATGCGCACTGTGCGAGTGCAGACACATGGATGCGCGTTTATTCAAAGTTAAAGAATTTCATGGATTTGTTTTTTGTCGTGCCTCTGAAATAAAGTGGGATTGTCTTATTTTATGTGCATTCAGTCTGAATATGATCGTAAATTTTCATTTGTTTTTCTCATGCCTCTGAAATAAAGTGGGATTGTCATATTTTATGTGCATTCAGTCTGAATATGATCGTAAATTTTCATTTGTTTTTCTCATGCCTCTGAAATAAAGTGGGATTGTCTTATTTTATGTGCATTCAGTCTGAATATGATTGTAAATGTGTGCTTCCTTTTAATCTTGAAATGGAGGGTGTGCTTCTATTCACCGGGCAGTGTGCTTCTATTGGACATATATATGGTACATCAAGATACATTCATATATATATATACAATCCAGGGTGGGTATATATGGATACATACATTGCCATAATTCAGAATATGTAATGCATAACAATTAACATATGATGTTGCTAGGAAGTAAACCCCAAACAAACAACGTAGATTTAATCCCACACAGATAGACATATATATGTGCTTTTGCAAGGCGGTGGTGCTGCGGGACTGTAGTGATATATGTATATATATATATAAATAGATACATATATCAATCAATCAATGGGTACCGTCTTCTCGAAGAAGGTTGGCTGCAATGGACCTCCATCTCTTCCTGTCATTCGTTCCTCTCACGCATTCTGCATAGCTCATTGCTGTTCACTCAGTGATGTTGTCCATCCATGTTGTTCTCCTGCTCCCTCTTGGTCTTTTCCCTTCTATCTTCCCTTCCAGTATTCTTCTCTGTGATTCCTGGTGTCGTATCATGCGGCCAAAGTATTTAATTTTTCTGTTTTTGATTGTTTGTATTATCTGTCTCTTTATTTTCATTCTTGTTAGGACCTCCACGTTGGTTATCATTGCTGTCCATGGAATTTTTAACATTCTTCTGTATATATATATATATATATATATATATATATATATATATGTGTGTGTGTAAGGTTGCGCGCACACTATACTCTGGACATTGTAATCCACACATGACTATATTTTGTTCATAGGTTCGAATCCCGACTGAGTCAGACCAATACCTTTCAAAATGTATATGTATTGCTGCCTTAGCTAGTGCTCGGCAATACTAGGATGTAGCAAGAAGCAATTGCGTAAGAAAACCCAATTGTTCGCGACTGAAATCTCCCCTGATTAAAGTTGCATAGTCCGATGGTTTTGAGTTTCTGTCATGTTCTGAGATAAATGTATTAGGTTGATCGTTATAATCTACCTTACTTTAGTTTGAAGTAACTTTGATTTTAAATGGCTAATTTTGGAGATATATGAAGTGCAAACATGCCAAATTAATTTTGTCAAGCACACCAAAACTCTGACACCACAGACTTCTTCAGTAACAGGTTCTATTAAAATGACTCAGTATTGCCTTCTATGTGGCAATGTATGCTTACTAAGTGCATCAGAATCCAAGTTAGATATGTAGAATCAAATCAGGATAATGGTTTTGGTTTTGAAAATGTAATGCTTCATCGGACTATGCAGCTTTAATCAGCAAATACCCCCCCCCCCAACCCACGCAAATAAATAAATAAATAAATCAAAGGAAAAAAAGGAAAATCAAATAAATACCACTAGTTTACATAGCAACTTTCCCTTAGAACCGTGCTGGGTGAGGGATAGATTCTGATGTTCATCTTATCCCATATGTTACCATGGATACCGGGCATTCTTGTGTCAGCCGCCTCGGCAGGTATTGCCGCAGACCCGGGCCCGGAGACAACACCGTGTGACAACAATGACATCAAGCCTGCATTGAGACGCGGAAGGACCCCGGCTTTACTAACACGTCACCGACTCGGAACATCAGAAATAACCTAACGTAACCGAAACCACCGCCAAAATACTAAATAACCCAAAGCGGTTAGGTTTGGTTTTGGAGGATTTGGACACGATGTGGAACATGGGATAGATATTAGAGAGTGCGGTCGTGGGCACAACTTTGATTGATGGAAGTTTCCCTGGTTATTTTCGCGGGTAGATAGATATTTGTGCGGAGCAGAGCGGCCGGCGCTCGCCCGCCCGTCCGCCAACAAGCCCCCGTCATCAGTCCCCCTTTCGCCGGGAGCCGACCACTTTGTTTGGCGCACAATAGGCCATCACAAGCCGCCACTGATCCGACTGAGTTACGTCAATGTTGGTGCCAAGGACTGTCCAGCCGCGCCCCGGGCCCGGGCCCCGCGACGGCGCCCCGCGCCCCGCGCCCCGCGCCCCGCGCCCCGCGCCCCGCGCCCCGCGCCCCGCGCCCCGCCCCCCCGCGCCCCGCGCCCGCGCGGCCCGCGCCCCCGCACCCCGCGCGCCCCGCGCCCCGCGCGCCCGCGCCCCGCGCCCGCGCCCCGCGCCCGCGCCCACGCGCCCCCCCCGCGCCCCGCGCCCCGCGCCCCGCGCACCGCGCCCCGCGCACCGCGCAGCCGGCAGCCCCCCCATCCCCACAACCTCACATCCACACCTCTCTATTGCCCTGCAGTCCCACCGCCCCACAAGCACACAAGCACACAACCACACAACCACACAACCACACAACCACACAACCACACAACCACACAACCACACAAACACACAACCACACAAACACACAACCACATAAACACACAACCACACAAACGCACAAACACACGACCACACAAACACACGACCACGTGACCACACGACCACTCACCCACACAACCACACAACCACACAACCACACAACCACAAAACCACACAACCACACAACCACACAACCACACAACCACACGACCACGCAACCACACACGCCCCCACAACCACACACCAACACAACCACACAACCACACAACCACACAACCACACAATAACACAACCACACAATCACACAACCACAAAACCACAGCCCCACAGCCCCACAGCCCCGCACCCCCACAACCCCACAGCCCTGCAACCCCCAGCCACACAGCCACACAGCCACACAGCCACACAGCCACACAGCCACACAGCCACACAGCCACACAGCCACACAGCCACACAGCCACACAGCCCAGCATCCCCGCAGCCTTACTTAAGCAAATTGACCATTGAGACGGGGGGCGGGGCTGGGCGGCGGGGCGGGGCGGGGCGGGCGGTGGGCGGCGGGGCGGGGCGGGCGGTGGGCGGCGGGGCGGGGCGGGGCGGACGGCGGGCGGCGGGCGGCGGGCGGCGGCGGGGAAGAATGGCGACCCAAGGGTGTTGTTAGCGCGCGGGGCTAAATAGACGGCCGCTGACCTCCCGGTGCTCGAGTACGGACAGTGCATGTGTGAGCGCGTGTGTGAGCGCGTTTGAGCGCTGGGGGGTGGAGGGGTGGGGGGCGAGGCGGTACTGACCACGGCTCGCCGGGCACTGAGTGACCAGTCTTCGCCCGGCCTCCCCGCCCGTCGTGTCGCTGCCAATCTGTAATGCCTCCTAGTGTGCACTCACTCGCTTCTGGACGCAGTGGCGATGTTTGTGGGACAAGGACGGTGCTGTTGGTGATGATAGAGACGATTGATGATAGCTGCGTAATCGGTACTCTAGTGTTGGTTGCATTTAGGTTATGACTTTGGTTAGAGCAATGTTTGTAGTGCATGCGTATGTCTATTTATGTATACATGTTTCTTCCTCACTCGCTCTCTCTCTCTCTCTCTCTCTCTCTGTATATATATATATATATATATATATATATATATATATGTGTGTGTGTTCATATACATCTATGTAGCTTTATGTCAAATTTAACTTGATGTAGCTCTATATCGATTTCTGTATGTAATATATATTATATGAAGGGTTCAGGAGCAAAAACGTACACATCCATCTGAGTTGTTTTCTGTAAATAAACAAACATAAACATACATTCTATGATAATTATGTATATACATTCATAATCATATACATATATATACACATTTATGTAACTATATATACCTTCATATAGATTTTTCTATGTAATATATATTACAGAAATATATACATATATGTGTGAAAAGTTCAGGCGTAAAAACCTGACGAATCCATTTTAGGTGTTTTCTGTCAAATAGAATGTATTGTGATTTCTAGTCAAATTCTATCAATTTCATATTGAATAGGGCATTATATAGGGGAGGTGGCAGCTTCTGTGGAAAAAAAACCCAAGGAATTTGATTATCAGAATGATGGCAGCTTCAGCTCAAACTTCATATTTTGTAGTCATTGCTTCATTTCAACCCAGATGGCATTTTTCACTTCTTACGCAAGAACCTTTCATAAATGTTATATGAATATATATATATAATATATATGTATATGTATGTCTATATGTATATCAAATATATGTATATGTATATATGCATAAGCATATGTATATATATATTTTTTGTTGTTGTAAATATAGTTTATTCATTGAATAAAGTCTTTTGTCAGCGCCATGGCACTGGTCTTCCAGCCATGTGACAATACAGTTATTTACAATATATGCATATGTAGTCTGATATTGTCATCAGCAGCTAGCTCAAATCAGCTGAAATAACAATATCAAACATTCAATGGTATAGTTTGACAATTCACATATAAAAATAGCAGTTATATGTTGTATTCATACACACTTGATACACACATGTGTATTGATTAGACCTTTACATTACGGAGTGGTTAGGTGCATAGTTTCCCTTCATAGGTTTGTATGCCTACTATGTTGTGAATTGCAAAACTATCATGTTGTTGGAGTTAACATTTTGAGATGGAGTGAGTGTTAGTAGAATGGTTTGTTTATTCTGTTAGATAGAGTGTGGTTAGCTTGTAGGGTTATGCCTAAAAGGGTAATACCTCAGGTGTGATTTTTGACTACATGAAGTAGTTTGAGTAAGTAGGTTGTTAGTAATGATGGGATAAACAATGCTTGGGGGATTGTACGTTTGTACAATATATATATATGTATATGTATGTATATGTATATCTTATTATCTACATGTATATATATATGTATTAGTATATCTATCTGACTCCAGTTACAGAAAGAGAGGGCACCCTCATCTCTGGTTCAAGGATACCATCAAGAGAAACCTGAAGCTGAGAGACATTAAGACCAACTCATGGTCATCACTCTCACAGCACAGAGCAAAATGGAGAGTGGCAGTCGAGTAATGAAAGCAGTCTTTGTCACATCGTGACAGACAGCATGATGATGTATATGTATATGTATATATATATATATATATATACATACACATATCAGTTCCATAATAATCATGGCTACTGATACTGTCATCACAATTCGTAAATGATTGTGACATTTTGGAAGTTCGCTGGTTCCTGGCGACAGCAGTTGTCTGGGCCCAGTTACGAATAGAAGATGTCACTGTCTCTCTAGATAGCAATTACTGCTGTAGACAAGCAAGCAACCACCGAAGATCACTAGGTGTGTGTGGCTCTAAGATGCTCATGATAGCACAGCCATTGCCACATCCACTATCCTGCTCATAAATTGTCATTAGTGTATGTAGCTGACCAGTGATGTGCACTGACCAACATTGTTCATTAAGCGACAATGACCGCTGGCCATTAGTGATCATTGATGCTCATTTAATGCTGGTCATGCTTGTCTACTGACCAGACGGGATGGCCGAATGAGTTAGAGCGTCCGTCTCCCGTGTTGGTAGATCGTGGGATCGTGGGTTTGAACCCTGGTCGAGTCAAACCAATGACTTAAAAATTGATACTTGTCGCTTCCTAGCCTGGCGTTCGGCATTATTTGGATAGGACAAGGACTGGTTGGCTCAGTGTCAGGATAATGTGAATGAGTGGGATATCAGGTCATGGTGCTGGAGGCCTGGTCTTCCAGTGGGGCAGCACTATAAAGTTGCCATGAGTGCGCACTGTCACAAGTCAGTACCCATCCTGATATGACCTTAGATGTTGCCAGGACGTCATCATCATCATGCTGTCGGTCGCGATGCGACAAAGACTGCTTTCATTACTTGACTGCCGCTCTCCATTTAGCTCTCTGCTGTGAGAGTTGCCTCCATGAGTCGGTCTTAATGTCTCTCAGCTTCAGGTTTCTCTTGATGGTATCCTTGAACCGGAGACGAGGGCGCCCTCTCTTTCTGTAGCCAGAAGACAGTTGAGAATAGAGGATCTGCTTTGGTAGCCTGTCTGATGACATCCTCATGAGGTGTCCAGTCCACCGGAGATTCTTTTTGATCAGAAGATCTTCCATAGAGGGCAGCCCCATCCGTTCGAGTATTTCCTTATTCGTCACTTTGTCCTTCCAGGTTAGCCTCATGATTGAACGCAGATGTCGCATCATGAAGGCATGCAGCTTTTTCACCTGCCGTCTGTACACTGTCCAGGCCTCGGCTCCATATAGTAGGGTGGATAGCACGATTGCACGGTAGATCTTACCTTTGACCCGAATGGACACATGGTGGTTGTTCCAGAGTCTCTGGCGTAGTCCGCCGAAAGATGCGCTAGCCTTGGCCATCCTCCTCTGTATCTCAGCATCAATGCGTCCATCACTTGATATAGTGCTTCCGAGATAGGTGAATTCCGGAACAGAGTTCAGCTTGTTTCCGTCAACCATGATCTCCTCCTCTCGGGTTCTTGTAGAGTTGGGTTGGTTGCCAGGACGTAAAGCAACAACAAACAAACAAACTTGTCTACTGTTCCTCGTTGCTATTGAATAGCAGACAGCTTTATTGTGAATTGCAATCACTTGAACTATCCTTAATCACAGCTATCAATTGGGATTTTATTAGGGTAGAGCAAGGACTGGCTGGCTCCGTATCAGGATAATGTGAATGAGTGGGATATCAGGTCATGGTGCTGGCGGCCTGGTCTTCCAATGGGGCAGCACTAGTATAAAGTCTCCATGACTGCGCACTGTCACAAGTCAATACCCGTCCTGATATGATCTTGGATGTTGCCAGGACATAAAACTCCAACAACCAACCAGCAGACACTTGTAAGACATGTGTTCTTGACAGGGCGCAGCCTCGTGCAGACTGTATCCTACACAGCTGTCATCCAGCCACCTTCCATGCTACCTCTTATCACCCCATTCCACCACAAACACGCCACTTCTACACCCCACACCCCACACCCCACACCCCACACCCCACACCCCACACACATCCCCTCTACCCACACTCCCACCCCCCACCCCAATCTCAACAGTTTCTCCACCAGTGCTACTGCTGGTCACCACCTCAGTCGGTCAGCGATCACTGTCCATTTGAGAATCGACCACGTCATTCCCCTCCCCCAACCCCCACCCCCCACCTCCACACACTTAACTTCCACACACCACCGGGCCCCGTAGCTGAATCCGTGAAGCACAGGGCTCACGTGCAGAAGATCGGGATTTGGGTCCCAGTCGAATCAAACCAATGTCTCAATACTTGTCGGTTCCTAGCCTGGCGCTCGGCATTAATAGGAAAAGGCTGGGACTGGTTAGCTTAACATAAGGATAATGTGACTGACTCGGATATCAGGTCATGGTGCTGGTGGCCTGATTTCGCAGTGGGGCAGCACTATAAAGTTGCCATGAGTGCGCACTGTCACACAAGTCTGTAGCCATCCTGATATGACCCTAGATGTTGCCAGGATGTAAAACTCCAACAAACCAACTAACCATCCACACACAGTCCCTCCTCACCCCGCCAGTCACTCCCCCAGTCCCCCCCCCTCCCCCCCCCCTCGCCAATCACCATCACCATTAAGGACGGGGTTGCGTCCACCAGGCAAACGATCCAAACAGTCAGGTTAAGGTGTGTGAAAGTGTGTGTGTGGGGGGGGGGGGGGTATGGGTATGGGTGATGGCTATGATGGTGATGGTGGGAGGTATGGGTATCGGTTGTTACTTAGATTGATTCTTTGTTGGAGGTTTACGACCTGGCAACATCTAAGGTCATATCAGGACTTGTGACAGTGCACATTCATGGCATCTTTATAGTGCTGCTCCACTGGGAAATCAGGCCCTAAGCACCATGACCCAATATCCTACTCAGTCACACTAATGATCCTGACACAGAGTTAACCAGTCCTTGCACTATCCTATTAATCCCGAGCGTCAGGCTAGGAAGTGACAAGTATCAATTTGATAAGTCATGAGTTTGACTCGACTGGTAATCGAACTCGCGATCTCCCGCGCGCGAAGCGCGCGCTATACCGTTTCGGCAATCGCGCCCGGTAGTACCTTAGTGGTGACTATGATACTGATAGTGGCGATGTGTGGGTGTGGGGTGTGGGTGTGGGTGAGGGTGAGGGTGTGGGTGTGGGTGTGGGTGTGGGTGTGGGTGTGGGTGTGGGTGTGGGTGTGGGTGTGGGTGTGGGTGTGGGTGTGAGCGTGGATGTGGATGTGGGTGAGGGTGTGGGTGTGGGTGTGGGTGTTGGTGTGGGTGATGGTGTGGGTGAGGGTGTGGGTGTGGGTGTTGGTGTTGGTGTGGGTGATGGTGTGGGTGAGGGTGTGGGTGAGGGTGTGGGTGTGGGTGTGGGTGAGGGTGTGGGTGTGGGTGTGGGTGTGGGTGTGGGTGTGGGTGTGGGTGTGGGTGTGGGTGTGGGTGTGGGTGTGGGTGTGGGTGTGGGTGTGGCTAACGTGAAGACAGGCGCGGCTCCGTACAACATCACGGGTCAAGTGTCTGAAGAATGTAAGTTGACCTCAGTGGCGTGACCACATCGCATTGTTTTGTTTAGTTCCTGTTCCTGGACAGATTCGCAGTAAAGACTCCCCCACCCCCACCACACCCCACTCCACTCAACCCCCAACCCCCCAACCCCGCCGCCACGGACCTGTTATTGTGTTTTATTGGCATATTGCAGACGAATCAGTGGATTGATGGGAACACTTAATTCTATTAAGTGCGGCTAAATCGAGCGCCATATAAGGCCATAAAAGCGCACAGGTCAGCGGGCACTAAGGTGGCGCTGGTGGTCGCGGCGCACTCAGTCACTGCCCGCGGTTTTCACGCCACCTAGAGGGCTCTTTTGTTGTTGTTGTTGTTAGTTTAATGGTGGTAAATCAAGAACAGGTAACGTCGGGCGCAGACGCACATATACGTGAACATATGTTGCTATGTATCTTTATCTAGCTTTATGTATCCTATATGTAATATATAATAATATATTTTATATAGTATTTTATATAACCTATTATATATTATCTATATTATATATGTTGCCAGTATTATATATATTATATATATAATATATTATGTATTGTATATATATTATATATATATTATATATATATTGTATATATTATATATATTATATATGTTATATCTATTATAAATATATTATATATATTATATATACTATATATATTATGTATATTATATATATTATATATTATATATATTATATTACATACATTTATACATTATATATATTATATATCAAATATATAATATATATTACCATATTATATATGTAATATATATATTATATAAAATATCCTGTATATACGGCATATGCATACCTGCTGGGTGGATGCTTGACTCATCCCCCTGGGGTTTATTATATTAACTAGTATTTACCTAATTCACATTATTATTATGCATAGGAATGTATATATAAATTATAATATCTACAGTGATGCATATATATATATATATATGGGTATATCGTTATCGCTAAATATACAGTTATATATAATTAAATATAGAGGGAGAGACAGAGATAAATATAGATAATAAGTGAGTACATAAGTAAGTACGTAAGTAAGTACGTAATTAAGTAAATAAGTACAACAATACATACATAAGTACATACATAAGTACACACATAAGTACATACATAAGTAAGTACATAAGTAAGTACATAAGTAAGTACGTTTCTAGCTATGTAAGTAAGTATGCAAGTAAGTAAGGGTGCCATATCCGATACTTTGGCCTCGAGTAATTACGGTACGGTCCCGGTGAGTATGGGATGGGACGCCAGGCCCGGCCTGCGCCTAATAAGAAGAGCACAGCACCTAACGCCAGGTTCAAAGGTCACTCTCCCCTTTAATTAAATGTAACCCTGCCCGCCCCCACACACACACATACACACGCCCTCCCTGTGCTGCTACTTGCTGCTATTTCGGGCGCGCATTTAACCAGTTACGGTTGACTTTCACGTGCAAGTTGACGAGATGCTTCCCGGTAATGACCCGCCATTCCGGCCCCCCCCCCCCCGCGCCCGGCCACCTATAACATCTAAAATCAATTTATGACGAGCCTAAGGAGCGGTTAGGGACGGGCGCATCAGTTGGGCGGTGTCCCTCCCGTCCGGGCCCGGGCCGGGGTCAGTGTAAGCGCCACGCCGCGCCGCCCCCGTCCGCCCCCGTCCGCCCGCCTTCCCTCTCCTCCCCACGGGGTAACTGTGTACAGAGGCCCGCCGCCGTCAGTGCCCCCGGGCTTTGGGCTGAGGCACATTGCTCGTGCCTTTTGTCCCGACTCTCAAGGCCCGGTCACATACACGTTAGTGAACGTAGTTGAACGTAGTGAAGGCTAACGTAGTTCAACATAGTTCAATGTAGTTCAACGCAGTTCAACGCAGTGCAACGCAGTGCAACATAGTGCAACATAGTGCAATGTAGTGCAATGTACCGGCATCCATATTTCTCCATGATGAGAACATGATAAGAACGTGTGTGGGCTGTGAGTTCCGATTTTAGCTTTGGACATGTTCAAAAGAGAGGTACGTTTGAGGCAGAAATAGCCTCCGTGATGATAACATACTCTAGCGTACTCTAGCATACTCTAGCATACTCTAGCATACTTCTTCATGTACTCTAGCATAATATAGCATACCCTAGCATACTCCAGCATACTCTAGCATACTCTAGCATACTCTAGCGTACCCTAGCATACTTTGACCTGCACAAAACCTTGGCCGTTCTGCCGTGGTCACATAGCCGTTAGTGGATGAAGTTGAACGTAGTTGAATGTAGTGGAGGGTAAGATAGTTCAACATAGTTCAACATAGTTCAACATAGTTGGAAGTATCGGGATCCATACCATGATGTACCAGGATCCATATTGTAATGTATTTATCTGTACTATTAGGTGACTCGTCAACCAAAACCTGCTGTACCTTAACATAGTTTAACGTAGTGATAGCAAGTTTGACCCACAGTAATCTATCCTGCGTTCAACTACGTTCAACTACGTCCACTAATGTATATGTGACCAGGGCATAACACTGCCCACTCCCACCATTCTCTTTGTCTTTCTGCTCGTCTGGCTATCTGACTATCTGTCTGCTTGTCTGTCTGTCTGTTTGACTGTCTATATGTCTGTCTCTGTCTCTCTCCCAACTCGCGCCCCACAGTAATCTATCCTGCGTTCAACTACGTTCAACTACGTCCACTAATGTATATGTGACCAGGGCATAACACTGCCCACTCCCACCATTCTCTTTGTCTTTCTGCTCGTCTGGCTATCTGACTATCTGTCTGCTTGTCTGTCTGTCTGTTTGACTGTCTATATGTCTGTCTCTGTCTCTCTCCCAACTCGCGCCCAATTTCCTCCAACTCCCTCCACCTCCACCTCCACCATCACCTCACCAACTTTCCACGTCCACCTCCATCTCCACCTCCACCTCCACCTCCACCTCCACCTCCACCTCCACCTCCACCTCCACCTCCACCTTCATCTGCTTCTCCACCTCCTCTTCCACCTCCAACTCCATCCTCCTACAGACTTCCACACGTACTTCCAAACCTCACACCCATACACATCTCTACCATCACCCCGAGCCACAGCCACAGCCACAGCCACAGCCACAGCCACAGCCACAGCCACAGCCACAGCCACAGCCACAGCCACAGCCACAGCCACAGCCACAGCCACAGCCACAGACACAGACACAGACACAGACACAGCCACAGCCACAGCCACAGACACAGACACAGACACAGCCACAGCCACAGCCACAGCCACAACCCAAATATTCCACATTCCCCCATCCTCCTCACCACCCTCACCTATCTGACGACCAACTGTCGACTACCCCTACATCACCACCACCACCTTTCTTTCCTCTCCTCGATGGTCACCCAACCTGCCAACCCATCTAACTCCCGCTTACTCCCTATCAACCTCATCCCCCCGCCCCCCGCCCCCCGCCTCCACCCCAGCCCCCCTCAGCACCATCAGAGCTCCAACCCACATACTCCCCCACCCCACCCCCCACCCCGCCCCCACCCCCTTTTCACACACACACACACCCGCTAGGTTCCACCTCAGTCACCTTTGTCTTTTGTTTGCTGCCCATAGCAGGCTCGCGTTTCACGCCAGTGTCAAATGATAAAAAGGGGGGGGGGGGGGGGGGAGAATCCACCCGGTACAGAATGTGTGTGTGTGTAGGGGAGCAGGGGCGGGGCGGGGGGGGTGGAACACTCCGACAAAAGGCGATTTGTTTAGTAAACTGTGTGCGGGCGGGGAGAGCGGCGGGCTGGCCGGGCGGGAAGGGCGGGGAGCGCGGGGAGGGCTAGGGGGGCTGGGAGGGCTGGGAGGGCTGGGAGGGCGGGGAGGGCAGGGCGGCGCGCCGGGGGCACACATGAGCCCGTCTCAGAGGGCTCCTCAATGTGGGTTTGGGCGCCCGTGAGTCCGCTTAGTTAGACTTAGGCCCACTCACGGCCAGCCGGCCAAGTGTGCGTGTTTGTGTGTGTGTGTGTGGGGGGGGGGGGGCGGGGGGGAGAGGTGTAGGTAGGAGGGAGGGGGAGGTCTACTAAACAAATCAACACCAGTTTCTATCCTGGAGACCAAGGAAATCACCTGTATAATAGGATGTTTGCACAGATGAAAAGCACCCGTTAATGACGAACATGGCGCGTTGAGTGTGTCCCTGCAGGCTTTGTTTGTTGTTGGTTTACGTCCTAGCAACATCTAAGGTCATATCAGGATGGGTACCGACTTGTGACAGTATGCAATCATGGCGATTTTATAGTGCTGCCCCACTGGGAAATCAGGCCACCGGCACCATGACCCAATATCCCTCTCAGTCACATTATCCTGATGCCAAGCTAATCAGCCCTTGCCCTATCCTAATAATGCCGAGCACCAGGCTAGGAAGCGACAAGTATCAATTTTTAAGTCATTGGTTTGACTCGACCGGGAACCGAACTCGCGAACTCCCAATCTTCCGCATGCGAGGCCTGTGCTCTACCGATTCGGCCACCGCGCCCTGCTTGCGTTGTCGACACTTGCAAGTAAAAGTTTCACCCCCCGAGGAGAGTATATATGTGTACATACATTTATATGTACATGTGTATGTATATATATATGTGTATACCGTAAAACCTCTGTAAATCGACCGACCTTGGGACCAACTATAAGTGGTCCATTTAGGGAGGTGGTCTGTTTAGGGAGTTAAAATATGGTTACAATGGATTTGCATGGACCGAAATAAAGCGATCGATATAGGGGAGTGGTCGATCTGTGGATGTGATCGGTTAGGGAGGTTTTACTGTATATATATATACATATATAGATATATATGTATATAGATACAAATTCTCTGCTCCAGTGGAGAAGACGTGGGCCACAGGTGGAGCCACCAGTTAAGTGTGGAGTCTTATGGAGTATAATAATATCGGCAATATTAATAATATCAGTAATACCAATTAATATAAATAATTAGAATGATTCCCTTTCGTATTTTTATGCTCACATAGTGTTCTATGCATTACATATACATATATACAGTAACACCTCTCTATACCGACCCCTCCACAGATCGACCACTCCCCTATATCGATCGCTTTATTTGGGTCCCAAAAATACCATTTTAAGGATATTCTAACTATCTAAACCGATCATCTCCCTAAATGGACCACTTAAGCTTCAGTCAGTCCCAAGGTTGGTCGATTTAGAGAGGTTTTACTGTATATACATATATACCTATAGAGTATATATACATCTATATATTATATCTATATACAATTATATAGTACATATATATATACATATATATATATATACACATATATACATATATACACACATATACACACATATACATATATACACATATATACATACATATATAATGGAGGAATACGATTAAGTTTGCATCATTTACTAAATAAAATGGAAACAATCTGTTTTCATGAGTTATCTCCGCGGTATATAACAAGTTGACATTGTGCTGGTTTGTTTATTTACCTCCCCGTACGCTTAGTGAAGGTAGGCAGCCACTAGGCCGGTGGCAATCAGACACTGAGCCCCCCGCCCCGGCCCCCCGCCCGCAGCCCCCGCCCTCCGCTCTACCCTCCGCCCCTCCACCGCCACCCGGCGGCACTAATACAACACGACTTTCTGGCTTCGATTGTCCCCGGGGACGAATCGTGGCGCTTCTACGGCTCCCCAATAATGGAGGGGGAGAGGGGTGGCGTTAGGCGCCAGACATCAGGCAGTAGGCATCAGGCGTCAGGCAGCAGGCAGCAGACAGCAGGGTATGGGTGCTAGATATCGGGTGGTAGGCAGCAGGCAGCAGGCAGCAGGCAGCAGGTTATAGGTGCTAGACATCAGGTGGTAGGCATTAGGCAGCAGGCATCAGGCATCAGGCATCAGTCTATAGACGTCAGGCTATTGGTATCATGTCATAGAAGCCACGCTGTAGGCTCTACGCAATAAGCGTCACGCTAAAGGCGTCTGGCAATAAACAGGAAGCTATTGGCAATAAACAGGAAGCTACAGTTATAAAGCTATAGGCGCCATGCCATAGAAGCCAGGCTATATGAACCATGCAATAAGCATCTCGCTAAAGGCACGATGCTATAGGCACTATGCTATAGGCACGATGCTAAGTTGTAGTCATAGGACTATATGCAATAGGCTATATAGTATATGTGCCATGCTATAGACACCAATCTATCGATGCCAGACATTAAGCTGTAGTTGTAGGGCTATATGCACCATGCTATAGGCACCATGATATCGACGCCAGACAGTAAGGTGTAGTCATAGGGATATATGCACCATGCTATAGGCACCATGCTATTGGTGCCAGACAGTAAGGTGTAGTCATAAGGCTATATGCATCGTGCTATGAATACCATGCTATTGGGTACCGGCAGTAAGCAATAGTTGTAAGGCAATAGGGATTAGCATATATGCGCCATGCTATATGCACCATGCTATTCATGCCAAACAGTAAGTTGTAGTCATAAGGCTATATGCATCATACTATGAATACCATGCTATTGGTGCCCAGCAGTAAGTAATAGTTGTAAGGCCATATGGATTAGGCTATTTTCACCATGCTATAGGCACCATGTTATTCATGCCAAACAGTAAGTTTTAGTCATAAGGCTATATACATCATGCTATGAATACCATGCTATTGGTGCCGGGAATAAGCTATAGTTGTAAGGCCATATGGATTAGGCTATATGTGCCATGCTATAGGCACCATGCTATTGGTGCCAAACAGTAAGTTGCAGTCATAATATGCACCATGTTATAGGCACCATGTTATTGGTGCCAAGCGGTACGTTGTAGTCATATGGATATAGGCACTATGCAATAGGCACCATGCTATTGGTGCCACGCAGTGAGTTGTAGTCATACGGCTATATGCACCATGCTATTGGTGCCAAACAGTAAGTTGTAGTCATACGGCTATATGCACCATGCTATAGGCACCATGCTATTGGTGCCAATCAGTAAGTTGTAGTCATATCGCTATATACACCATGCTATAGGCACCATGCTATTGGTGCCAAACAGTAAGTTGTAGCCATATGGCTATATACACCATGATATTGGTGCCAAACAGTAAGTTGTAGCCATATGGCTATATTCACCATGCTATTGGTGCCAAACAGTAAGTTGTAGTCATATGGCTATATACACCATGATATTGGTGCCAAGCAGTAAGTTGTAGTCATATGGCTATATACACCATGCTATTGGTGCCAAACAGTAAGTTGTAGTCATATGGCTATATTCACCATGCTATTGGTGCCAAACAGTAAGTTGTAGTCATATGGCTATATACACCATGCCATTGGTGCCAAACAGTAAGTTGTAGTCATATGGCTATATACACCATGCTATTGGTGCCAAGCAGTAAGTTGTAGTCATATGGCTATATACACCATGCTATTGGTGCCAAACAGTAAGTTGCAGTCATATGGCTATATACACCATGCTATTGGTGCCAAACAGTAAGCCTATAACCCTCATCTGGTAGGACTCAGGCGTTAAGTGGAAAGCACTAATGAATGGCAAGACTTCCCCAGTCGAATGTCGGGTAGGAACTGAAAACCTAGGCATACTCGCTGAGAATTGATCTTGCTATAACAGGCCCTCTATTATTATTTTGTCCTATTTTAAAATGAAGAAGTGGCGGAGTGGTTAGAATGTCTGACTTTTTTCTAGTCACACTCCTAATCTGAGGGTCGGCGGTTCGATTCCCCGTGCCCCCAGCTCTGCCACTTTGGATTTCCACCACTGTGTATACTTACAGCGTCATCAAAGGCCGGTTGCTCTCATACCATGTCTATGTGGTGTGGGAGGTTAAAAATCCCTTGGGTCGGTAAAAGTGTAGGCTCAGGCTTTCTATCGACCAGCAGTGGAATGAGGAAGACCAGTCGTCTATGACTGAAATTTCCCCTGCTTAAACAATTAATGGACCCCCCAAAAAAGAAGGGTAAAACTGTTTCATTCAGCAGAATAAACTCCTTCCATGCTGATGAACTGGTTTAGTAGCTCATTTGCAGATAATTATTACTGAGGATAGATAGATAAGGATAGATTAGCAAAACTAAAGAGGCAGGTTAATTAATACTTTATACTAGAGCGGCCAGTCGAAGAGTTAGAATTTTTTTTAAATTAAGGTGGGGAATTTCTATGTAAACTTATATTGTTAGTGTTCCCAAGGATGGGTTGTGTGTAGGTAAGCTATCCATTATAAAGTTGTTTTTCTCAGGTTGGTCTATAGTCTGGTACTCAATTTATCTAGAAGAGTATATTATTACTGGTCAAATAACAATATTCTGCTTTAAAAAATCTCAGCTTTCGCTTAAGCCCCTATCAAACATCACCGGATTGAGCAACGGACATAATTGTCTAGTTTGGTGGTGATAAGTATCAAAATGTATTAAAATGTGTCAAAATGTTGCGCTATCGAGTCAATGGCCTCCGGACGAACGGACATAAAATGGACATGAAACGAACATGAAAAGGACATGAAACGGACATGAAACGGACATGAAACGGACATGAATGGAGAGCCAATGGATGAAACAAACTTAAACCGGACAAGAACCGTAGACATCAGTACGGCGGCATCCGTTCCTAGTTTTGTGCATGTTCAAAACTTGTACGGCCACAAAACGGACATTGTTCGTTTTCTGTCCATTTCCCCAAATCCAGTGACGTGTCACTGGGCCGCACATGCACTGACTTGATTTTGTTGTTTTTATGGAACTATATGCAATGATGAAGTGTAATCTATTTATAACCTGACACGGACGCGGACATGGATATGGATGAGGATAGGGTTAGTGATATGGACAGGGATACGGATACGGACGTGGATATGGGAACGGACGCGGACATGGATATGGACAGGGATCCGGATATGGACGCAAATAAGGCTACGGATATGGACACGAACACGGACGCGGATATGGACAGGGATACGGATGCGGATGAAGATACGGATATGGATAGGATAGGGATACATATACGGATGTATATTCGGATACGGATAACGGTTACGGATAATGCATAGACATAGCGGATGCATACACGGATATACATATATACATATATATACGGATAACAGATACGGATAACGGATACGGACATAGCCAGACCAAAATCTGGTGAATGAATGTTGTGATTTGATAGGCTCATGTGCCGGAGGGGAGTGCCCTGGAGTGGGTTGAGATTCGCAGGGGTAGGGGTGAGGGAGGGTGTGTGGAGGGGTGGAGGGGTGGAGGGGTGGGGACGTGGGAGGTGGGTGGTGGGGAGGGTGCGTGATAGGGGTCGGATCACAACAAACCATTTATCACGACACCCCCACACAGAACACACATACGGTGCGACCCCCATCAGCACCAATTAACCCACCCAGGCCCGATTGTACACATAGCATCAACCTTCTTTCGTTTCTTTTCTTCTTTCTCTTTTTTCTTTTTATTTTTTTTTCTATTATGACTTCATCGTCCTTTCTTTCTCTTTTCGTTTATATTTTTCATTCGGGCGTCACACTGTGCCTTGCCCGCCCGTAACGGCCCGCCGTCTTGTACTAGGGGGAGTGGGGCTGTGGGAGGGTGGAGGTGTTGGAACGAGGAAGGGGGAGGGAGAGGGGGGGCGAGGGAGCAGAGGGAGGAGGAGGGACGTGGGGAAGGGGGAGAGGTGTGTGAGGGGAAACGGGGAAGGTGGGGGGAGGGGGAGGGGGAGGGGAGAGCAGGGAGGGGTGGGGTGGGGATGGGGATTTGAGGGTTGGGGAGGGGGTGGGATCGGGGGGAGGGGGAGGGGGAGGGGAAAGGGGAAGGGGGAGGGGGGGGCGAGGGGGGGGAGCAGGGGAGGGAGGGAAGGGGAATAGGGATGGGAAGAGGAGGGTGTGGGGAGGGGATGGGGGAACGGAGAAGGGGGGGGGGGGGAGAGCAGCGAGAGGGGGGGGGGGAAGGGAGGGTAGAAGTAAAGGACGATCAGTAGGAGAGAGAAGGAATGGAAGCGACGCGGAGGGTGAGGGAGCGGAGGGGAGGGGAGGGGAGAGGAGGGGGAGAGGGAACGAGGGGCGGGGGCGGAGTAGGGGGAGCCGGAGGAGGGAGGAGAAGTGTGGGTGAGGAGAAGGAGGGGGCGAGGGGAGGAGGGGAACGGGGGTGGGAGGGGGGAGAATGATGAATGGGGGAGGCGGTTAAGAGGAAGGGGGAAAGGAAGGGAGGGGGGTGGATGATGAAGTAGATGAGGACGGGAGTGGGAAGGGGTGTAAGGAATGTGGGAGGGAGTGGGGGGAGGGGACGGGCGGGAAGGGTAGGGCATGGAGGGGGGAGACAGAGGGGTGGGGGGAGGAGGAGGGGAGGGCTGAAGGTAGGGCAGGGAGGGGAGGAGACAGAGGGGGGGGCGGGAGGGTGGGGGACGGGTGGGAAGGGTAGGGCAGGGAGGGGAGGAGACAGAGGGGGGGGAGGAGTGGGGGACGGGTGGGAAGGTAGGGCAGGGAGGGGCCATTGATGTGTTGAAAATGACTTTATTGTATTTGGTCTGTAATGAAGGTTAGGGCAGGGAGGGACACTGGACAGAGGGGGGGGGGAGTGTAAGGCAAGGGGGACGGGTATGAGGAGGGTATTTGGGAAATGGGGAGGGGGTGGGAGAGGGCGGATGGGAGGAGGGTATGGAGAGATGGGGAGGGGAGGGGAGGGGACGGGGTGAGTAGGGGGGTAGGATGGGTAGGGGCACGAGGACGGAGACTAGAAGGGTTGGGGAGGGGGAGGGTGGGGGGAGGAGGCGGTGAAATGATACAGGTCTGCAAACAAGGTAATCGTTGTCATGGGGATGCCTAAACACCGATGCCTAAACACTGATGCCAAAACACCAATGCCTAAACACCGGGGCGTGGCGGGTAGGCTAATGTGTGTTTAAAGGCACTGAATATTTGAGTATTTGTCACGCTTTTCTGTCTGTCTGAGTCTCTCTGACACTCTCTGCCAGCACATGTGGGTGTGTGTGTTTTACGCGCATTCAGTTGATCAATTGCATTAGTAACTAACTAGTGCTTGTTCTGGTGAGATCAATTTGACACCAAACCCAGCAATGCGTACATTAAATGGTTGGTTGTTGAAGTTTTAGACTCTCGCAACATCTAAGGTCATATCGATGGATGCATTGTTGCTGAAATACAGAGGAGGATGGCCAAGGCTAGCGCATCTTTTGGCCGACTACGCCAGAAACTCTGGAACAACCACCATGTGTCCATTCGGGTCAAAGGCAAGATCTACCGTGCAATCATGCTATCCACCCTACTATACGGAGCCAAGGCCTGGACATTGTACAGATGACAGGTGAAAAAGCTGCATGCCTTCATGATGCGATATCTGCGTTCAATCATGAGGCTAACTTGGAAGGACAAAGTGACAAATAAGGAAATACTCGAACGGACAGGGCTGCCCTCTATGGAAGATCTTCTGATCAAAAAGAATCTCTGGTGGACTGGACACCTCATGAGGATGTCATCAAACAGGCTACCAAAGCAGATCCTCTATCCTCAACTGTCTTCTGGTTACAGAAAGAGAGGGCACCCTCGTCTCCAGTTCAAGGATACCATAAAGAGAAACCTGAAGCTGAGAGACATTAAGACTGACTCATGGATGCAAAGGTCACATACACGTTAGTTAACGTAGTTGAAAGTAGTTGAACATAGTTGAATGAAGTTGAATGTACCGGCATCTGTACTTGTCCGTTATGTTTACTTGGTAATAGCATTGGTGAGCCGTGATCTCCGATTTAATTTTTGGACATGTTCAAAAGAGCGGTACGTTAGAGGCTGAATTTACATCTGTGATGCTAAAGTACTCTAGCATACTCTCGCCTAGTCTAGCATACTCTAGCATGCTCTAGCATACTCTAGCATACTTGGATGAAGCGCTGGTCACATAGCCGTTGTCAATTTGCAATAGATTAGGATTCAGCAGTAACATATTCTATTTAATCAATCAATAGGATACAGCTATAATAGACATTGGACCTGTTAGCCGCTCTTAATTAATAGAAATGGAGACAGTTTGTTGCGGAACATTATTATTATTTAAGTTTGATCTAGCTAAGCGTTTTGGTTGTGAAAATGTGACGCTTCCAATCAGACTATGCAGTTATAGCGATTAAATTAGTTAGTAGTACCCGCCAATCTAAAGACGTGTTTACATGGGCGAGTTAAGTCAGTTCATATAATGCGCCTTGCCTAGTTTGCCTCACATTCGCCGTGTAAACGCGATGCTGAGGCGGATTAGGGCTGATTCGCTTCATATGATTCACTTTATATAAACC